>JALIZH010011275.1:0-15620 GCA_030522465.1 Rhipicephalus appendiculatus
CTCTTTAGGTAAGCATTTTTACTAGTCTGCCATTATTTTGCAAGAGCCCCACTCAACAAGCCCACTGAATCTCTTCAGAGCCTTTTCGCGATCATTCATGGACATGCAATTCGGGACATATTAACATGCAATTCGGCACATTTAGTTTAAGAGCGTATACAGCTATATGCAGTTTAAGGACATAAAACTTACAACATTTGATAAGTTGAATGCAATGATTTTCGCAACAGCTGCATATTTCACATTTTATCACATGTAAACCTGGTAGGCCCGTCGAAGCTTCAACGGCGACGTGGCGCTTCGAGCGGGAGGGGTGGTTAGAATTAATCAGTATAACCAGTATCACAAGTGATCTAAACTGTAAAGATGACGTCGAAAGACACACTCTTTGCAAACCGTCTCCATGAAGAACCACGCGTAATATAGTTGCAGTTGAGAGAGTTGTGGTATCGTCCAGTTGTCCTTTTGTGCGGTAGTACAACATTATCCGCCTTTTGCGCTCTTGTGTTCAAACTACGGAGTCGCAAACATTACTCGGTCGGCATCGACAGTTTTCGGACCACGGAATCTGAGAAAATGTTCAATTTCTCGAGACTTCCTAACCACACACAACTTGTAAAACCACGCATTATTACATCGTAGAGGCTGGCAACATCAATGCTAGGCTGCGTAAATGGTCACCCTTTCTTGTTGCATACTGCATATTGTGCAAAATGTTTGCTGCCGACAGTCTCGTGGATCCCCTACACTAATACTTCCCCATTATGCTCATCGGGAACAGTCAGCGCGCGATTTCGCGTATGCTCTCAGTCTGCACGTCTCTGGCCGTGATATCACTGAACTGTCTGAATCCAATAATCCATTCTGTCACCCTTCGCTGTGAGTTCTGCCTATAGGGACAAGTGATTGTGTTCGGGCTTTATGGCACGCCGGCGGCGAATGACTTGAGCAGCAGGATGAAGCTCTTGGGCGCGTCGTCCTCCTTCGCGTCGAGCGCGGGCAGCTTTTCGAGAGCGTCGCATTCGGTGGAGCCGCTCTCGTATCGGCCGCAGAAGACCTTGACCAGGTTGTGCAGGACGTACTCGGCCGTCTCACGGACGTACTGGATCGCCTTGGGGTCGTTGCAGTTCTCTTTCAGGCTGGCCTGCTTGCAGCTGTACATCTTGCTGTACTCACTGAATAGATCGAAAGGAATCGGGAGAAATATTCACGACCTCTGTAAGCGTGCAGTCTTGGGATGCAATGGTTTTTCAGTCACATAATTCTTAATTTTATAGAAAAAGGATTTGGAGGGTAAATATACGGTGCTCGCTACTCCTTGCCTTTTTCTGAACGGGCGATAGAACCGCATTTATAGATTTGTGTGCTTGTTCACATACTTATATCGGAGAAAGAGTAAAATAGCAATCTATGCACGCTCAACAACATGGTTACCATATTAGCCGTCAGAACAGCGATAAAATAATAATAATAATAATGATAATGATAATAATAATAATAATAATAATAATAATAATAATTATAATAATAATAAGTAGTAGTAGTAGAAGAAGAATATCTGGGCTTTACGTTCCTAAAACCACTATATGACTGGGTAATACCTAATGATGCTGCAAGCCTGTAGTCTTTTTGTCATGTGCATTGGTTGCGCGCGCATGTTCTGTTCCTTCTTCTATTTCTTTATCTGTTTTGTTTGAATGAAGCACTCAGTTGTCTGTCAGCGCCCGTGTTGTTAAGTCTTCTTCCGTGTCTTTCATATTTTTCTCTGTTTAAAAATGAATATAATTGTGAGGCATGCCGTAGTGGAAGGCTCCGGACATATTGAGCACCTGGTGTTCTTTAACGTGCACTGACATCGCACAGTACAACCTCCTCTAGCATTTCGCCTCCAAGGAGAATACTACCGCCGCGGCCAAGATGGAAACCGCGACTTTAGGGTCAGCAGCCGGCCACAATGACCACTCTACCACCGAGGCGCGCAGTCAAAACAGCAAGTCGATTATTTTGATGTCATCTAAAGTACACGAAAAATGTGATTAGAGGTTGAAGCAAAATCGTATTCTCTCGAGATCTGTAGACAAGGCTATCGAGTACAAGAATATGAGCAGTATTTCACCCAGTCAAAACGCGTGTAACAAAAAAGACATGTTTTGAAGAGCTGGGTTGTATTGTTCTAACTTGACCCTTCGTTTTTTCTCCAAATTACAGCTACGTTCAATGGACAACGCGGGGAAGGTTTTTATTATAGTGTGAGATTGTTGATGATGACGTTAATTTTGATGATTCTCTAGCGGAGCACATATTCATGATGAAAAATTGGTCATTGATGATTCAATTTCACTAAAAATAACAAGAAGAAGCTCAGGAAAGGAATTAAAAACATTAAAAAAAAGCTCGGAAAGCAGAAACGGCAAGTAAGTTAACATTTAACCAGCTGGAGAACGTGTAAACTAGTAAGATGACTTACTTAATGATTCAAATCAATTTAAAGTTTGAAAATAACAGCGTCACTCAATAGATGAAGTTGTTTGCACAGTAAACGATTTGGGCATCGCCGAATGTCTCAGACAGGGCCAAAGACTTTATTGTAGCTACATAAATTGCTTACATAATATTTCATAATACATAATTACATAATATTTCCCCTTACACTCCTCCTTGTTTTCTTCGTCCAGCCCCGCTTTTGATTTTCATCGATTCGTTCACCTTCTCAAAGCAAGCTAGAGTCTTGAAGAAACATTTAAATGGATAAATTCTGTAAAATTTGACCACCTAGTTTCACAAGCGTACACATGTTGCCTGCTATAGATTATTTTGCGGATATGTTTAACTAGATTAAGGCAATGCCGATAAATTAACGCGCTCCGCTCATCAACAAGATTTTCAGTTGCATGCGCCACTGTTGAGAACGGATGCTCTCCGGCAATTTCAGTCGCTTGCTCTTCGTATAACACTTTAACAACAGAACAACTTTGTTTTCTCGAACTCGCACTCGTAGTAAAAGTGCAGGATTGGGCGTGTTGGTATACCATGATTCCAATTTTCAGCAGCGGAACAACCACGATCAGTGATGCGGTTTTAGCAAAACTTTACAGGTCGGTTTCAGATGCATTCGCTAACACTAATGTGTTACACGTTTTTATGTACGATGAGAATTTTGTCATTTTTCTGGACAGCGATGTTGACTCGTACATGACTGATGCTATTACAGTATTGGCTCTTATGCGGAAATATTTTGTACCTTTTGAGCTCGTCTATGCATTTTCTGACAACGATTAAATTAGGCTCCTTGATGTTAAGTTATTTTTGCATGTAGGTGGATGAAGGGGGACCCGCGGAGGAATAAGCCAATTCTGCCCTATCCGTCTGCGCATTCCAAAGTTGTTAAGCGTGGCATTGTTTAGTCTCACTTCATGAATTCTTTACGAAAATCCTGTGAGCACAAGATGAGTGACAGTTTGCAGGAGCATGTTGAAAGGCTTACTTCGGCCGGTTATCCTTACTTTGTGTAACTTTCTGTTGCCGAAAGGCTTTTTTCGTGAGTTTCATTCAAGGGTTGATATCAATGTGGTCCAGCCGTCAAGGAAAAGGCAACGAATTCCTGTAATTCCGCACACGCATAAAATCGCGCACATTCTGAAGAAAGTAGCATCGCTGGTGAAAGTAAACGTGGTTTTCTGTGCCCCAGAAAAATGGAGCATGTTGTGCGAAATATCCGTCCCTTTATATAGGCCAAAAAAAGGCTGTTTCATCAACCATAAGAATAAATTTAGAGATAGTGTTTGCAGTGTGCTATACCACTTACCCTTGTCATCATGTGGTAAATTTTTTCATTGGGCAAACAAGTCGTTGCGTAAACAATAGACTGAAAGAGCATTTGTACAGCGTTGATCGTTCGAAACAAGGCTAGCTCTCTACTCATTGTAGCACGTGTGCTTGTAGACAAAAAGCATCATTGAAAAGTGCTGACAATGAACAGCACGTGAAATAATCGAAGCACAAAAGATGTTTTCCTTGAAAGGTGGATGTGTCACCGATAAAGAGAAGATACACTTGGGGTTAATCACGTGTTGAACTGTGGTAGTTTTGTAACGCATGGCTGTTGGGAGTGTGTACAACTTTATACTAGTTGAAGCATTTTAAAAGAAATAAACAGTTGGTAGTTAGAGCTCTGTCTCCTTTATTTTGTCCCCTCGTGGTTGTTGGGCTGGTAAGGGTTGTAATCGCACTTGTGTTTTCATGACCCCAATATGCGGCTTTCTCTGCCACATGAACTTTGCTATCGCGAAAGAAGTTTATTGTGCAGTATGTGGTTAGTGCTTACATATATGAATACCTAGTTCCTAGTAATGGCAGAAGTGTAGTGCGCAACTTTCGTGGCTGCTATGAGACAATTTATCGAGCGCATTTCGTGCTACTTGGACGCTCGACAATGTTTTGTGCAAGCTTGAGAGTCAGCTGCTTGGATGAGCAGCCATTCTCGGAAAAGTAAATGCTTGGATATGCTGTTAAGAAATCGTACTGCACGCCTTGATGTCGAATGGACTTTACGAGCAGTTGTTTATTTGTGTATTTCAAAATGCCTTACAGACTCATTGGACATCGTATAAGGGGAACACTACAATGGCAACATTGTATTTAAAAATTAAAATGATTAAAAACGACAAAACAAACGACCATAGATGGTACACAAAACTTGAACACATTATATGTGATGCAATACATAACGCATACATAATAAACACATTATGTATACAAATCTACATCTGCTAATCGACGACTTGAGTGGAAATGTACAATTAGTTCGGGATGTGTATTCCGACTACTAGCAAAGCCCTCCTGCGTGACCGTGTCTACAATAACTTCTTCCTTGTTATTTTTCTTGGTTGGCTCTCAAAAATGATATTACGTATGTGAGGCTGTCAAGCGTGCCACATTTCCCCCTCTTGGAATAATTAGTTGCGTTCTCCTCGTGTTTTACGTACCAGCACGCGTAGCGTATCTTCTGCTTGGGCGGCGCCTTGAGCGCGATCCGGTACAGATCCTCCCGGAAGTTTTGCACGCACTTGTGGATCCGGTCACCGGCCTTGTTTAGGCAGGGCGCGCTCTTCAGGTAACCTGCACGCATTGACAGCTATTAGTAGACAAACTCCGTGGGTGTGGATTGATGACAAGCATTCCAATGGGCGTAAACGTTCTACAATATTTCTCGTCCACAGCAATCTTCCAATAGCCGAAGCGAAGGTCTATTGATGAAAAGTATCGTGCACCGTGTAAACAATCAAGAGCGTCATGAATTCGAGGCAAATGATAAACGTCCTTTTTCGTAATGCGGTTTAGGTGACGGTAATCAACGCAGAAACGCCACGTGTTATCTTTCTTTTTAACAAGGACGACGGGTGACGCCCAAGGGCTTGATGAGGGCCCAATAATGCCTTTGGCTAGCATCTTGTTCACTTCTTCTTGGATAACCTTGCGCTATGACGCAGATACCCGATACAGTCGGCGGTGAATGGGCGCAGCATCAATATTTTTTGTGGGAAGCTCTGCTGTGTATGTGCACGTTTGCGTGCTTCGTCAGATGTTTTCTTTCCCTTGTCCAACAGGCTTTTTTATGTAATGGTCCTATCATTTCCAAGCAGGCATACAAAGAAAACAAACTACGCTTTATATTAAGTGATCTAAAGCACCAGAGCTAAATAGAAAGCGTGTGTTCTACCTTGGTCTGCCTTTCCAGCCCAGTCACATTTGAGTGTATGAAGCGGCCAGTGGGCGTACACACGTACAGGGCTGGGCAAAGATACTTTGAAATTGTATCGCGATACGATGCAGGATATTCGAGCGAGAAGTATTGGAGATACAGATACGAGATACTTCCGGAATGAATGTATCCGATACGATACTTTCTAATTGTAACTTAAGATACGTCGATACATATGTAAATTTGCTATAATCGATCTATATAATGACGCTGCAAATACCTGTGTACACAAGTGTTTGCTCGAAAATGCCTTAACTGCGACCAACTTTGTTTATTTCAATGAAATATCTGTTCGAATCCCGCAAGTAATTTTTTCTTGCCTAATATATATTAGTTCCATTCCAAAACAAGTTTTTGGCATTTGCTTACATGACACTTTTGTAACTGCAAGAACTTCTAAAAGAAGCCTCCGCAAGCTGACACAAATAACGGTGCAAAGACTTGCCTTGTCCATAATCGTATTACCGTTTTCGTAGTACCGCATCACCCTACAGTTGTAGAGCAGCAACAATGCTGGTAGCGATATCTTTTGTTAAGCATCATCTGAAGAGGATAACTACCGAGTCAGCGCTCACAGTTCACTGAGGACATAAAACTGCAGTGATTTTTCATATCCTGCTTATCAACTTGCGTGAAGTATAAAAGTGTTCGTTAGCAACATATTCACAACGCGCAATCTCTTAGTATTTCCTCTCCTAGAGAACTTGTGCCGCCCAGAAGCTTCCCAGCATGTGGCAAAAAAAACGTCGCAGGATATCATTGCTGTTCCCACCATTGCAACTTCTAACCCTGCTTACCTGTTTATATGTAAAACACACAACAAACTTTAAAGTGACCTAATAAAGAAAGAGAATATACGTAAGTCAAATAGCAAGGCGGTTCCACATTAAAAAATTACACTGAATAAGCATACAGCAAAGAGAGCACTTGTGCTAAGAATCAAGCTATCATTAAAAAAAACTTCTTGCATAATTTAGCACGAAGAACAAAGATACAGTGCGCCAAAATATAATATGTTACGTAACTGCTTGTTCCACTGCATACATCATTGACACCGGTGGTACCACGGTTGTTAGAATCTATGTAATTTGCAGATAAGTCAACTTCATAGTGTGCAAGTCAAGCTTACATCGACGAGATCTGTCAAATCTCTGCGTGAAAGCAGCGAGACGCAAGCAACCTCATTCTTGCATTTTTTAGACTTTGCAACGAAGCACCACGCAAGACAAACTTCGATAACGACCCTATAAACGCATCAGAATTTCAGCAAAAGACGTCGCATGCATTGGAGTACGCAGCACAGTACAGTGGCTACAAAAAAAAAGGTTCATGGCACCGAAACAGCTAAGAACAAAGAAAACGTCGAGAAAAAAAGTCGCCTGCACGTAGACGTTATTTCACGCGCTTGTTTTTGTCGAGATGGCCCAAGCGCCATCACATGACTCTGCTCCACCAATAGAGACGCGTATAGACCTTATTTCATATGCTCACTGCAGCACTTTGGCGGTAAAGACAAAGGAATATCACTGTCGTTAGCTTTATTGAGGTGGCTTAGTGGCGGCAGTATCAGGTTGAGAAGGAGAGTTCAGCTGACGTTTGCTGTTTCGCAGGGTGGCGTTTCTATAGCAGTATCTTGTATCTTAAGATACACGATACAATATTGAATGTATCGGAAATACAAATACAGATACTCGTTTTGAGAGACGTATCGCGATACAGATACAAGATACCGAAAGAGTATCTAAGATAGTATCTAAGATACATGTATCTTCGATACTGCCCAGCCCTGCACACGTATGACTTATTTGCTACGTTAAATGCCACGTTAACTGGCTCTTTCTGTTTTTTTTTCCTTTTTTTTATACACGTGAAAGCATCCATTTGGACTTCTGCTTGAGGCTTGCGTTCGTCTAGAACATTGCGTAGTCGTTCTCACGAATTTATTTCGATCAGTGTCCCATCCGCGAGACAGTCAGCTGTGCTTTTGCGTTGTCATCGTTATTGCTATCTTCTAGATCTGGGGTCGGCAACCTTTTGAAGCGAAGGGCCGTGTTGCATGAAGCCAACACGGCGGGGCTTGCACGGCGGGGGGGGGGGTGGGGGGGGGGGGCGCTTTGCTGGCAAAGACAACAAATTCAGCGAATTGACAAAAATTCAAGAACCTGGGATACAAATATAGAATCGATTGTTGTTCCTTTTAAATGCGAAGCATTTCTTAGCGAACTTCGGCGACTTTGAGCGTATCTATCTATCTATCTATCTATCTATCTATCTATCTATCTATCTATCTATCTATCTATCTATCTATCTATCTAGCTATCTATCTAACCGCCTACGACTTTGTGCTCTCCTGGCCGTATCGTTAATGGGATTTATACCAAATTTGGTATGGCATAACATGACTGTATCAAGAACATAAATGGCTGGTCAGATCATGAAAATCATGACTAACTTGTCATGAAAACTATGATTTACATGCCACGCTCATGGCGCGCTCGCGGCCGTTTCGTTAGCTTGACATACACCAAATTTGGGATTGAGTGACATGACTGTATGACGAACATAAATGAAAAGTGGTAATATGAAAATTATGACTTCATGAGCGACATGACTTGCATTCCACGCTCATAGCGCGCTCGCGACCGTTTGTTAGCTTGATATACACCAAATTTGGTATTGAGGGACATGACTGTATGACGAACGTAAATGACAAGTGGTAATATGGAAATCATGACTTGTCATGTGCGACATGACTTGCATGCCACGCTCATGGCGTGCTCGTGGCCGTTTCGTTAGATTGAGATACACCGAATTTGGTATTGAGTGGCATGACTCTATGACGAACATAAATGACAAGTGGTAATATGGAAATCATGACATGTCATGAGCGAGATGGACTTGCATTCCACGCTCATGGCGCCCTCGCGGCCGTTTCGTTAGCTTGATATACACCAAATTTGGTATTGAGTGACATGACTCTATGACGAACATAAATGACAAGTTGGTAATATGGAAATCATGACTTGTCATGTGCGACATGACTTGCAGGCCACGCTCATGGCGTGCTCGCGGCCGTTTCGTTAGCTTGAGATACACCAAATTTGGTATTGAGTGACATGACTGTATGACGAACATAAATGACAAGTGGAAATATGGAAATCATGACTTGTCATGTGCGACATGACTTGCATGCCACGCTCATGGCGTACTCGCGGCCGTTTCGTTAGCTTGACATACACCAAATTTGGTATTGAGTGACATGACTGCATGGCGAACATAAATGACAAGTGGTAATATGGAAATCATGACTTCATGAGCGACATGGCTTGCATTCCACGCTCATGGCGCGCTCGCGGCCGTTTCGTTAGCTTGATATACACCAAATTTGGTATTGAGTGACATGACTGTATGACGAACATAAATGACAAGTGGGGTAATATGGAAATCATGACTTGTCATGTGCGACATGACTTGCATGCCATGCTCATGACACTCTCGCGGCCGTTTCGCTAGCTTGATATACACCAAAGTTTGGTATTGCGTGACGTGACTGTATGACGAACCTAAATGACAAGTGATAATATGGATATCATGACTTGTCATGAGCAGTATGACTTGCATGCCACGCTCATGACACGCTCGCGGCCGTTTCGCTAGCGTGATATGCACCAAATTTTGTATTGCGTGACGTGACTGTATAATGAGCATAAATGAGAAGTGGTAATATGGAAATCATGACATGTCATGTGCAACATGACTTGCATTCCACGCTCATGGCGCGCTCGTGGCCGTTTCGCTAGCTTGATATACACCAAAATTGGTATTGCGGGACGTTACTGTATAACGAACATAAGTGGCAGGTGGTAACATGAAAATCTTGGCATGCATGTCATCTACAATGTCATTTACATGCCACGCTTATGGTGCGCTTGCGTCCAGTTCGCTAGCTTGACATACACCAAAATTAGTATATCGCGACGTGACTGTATGACGAACACAAATGACAGGTCGTAACATGTAAAACATGACATGCAAATTATGTAAAGCATGATTTGCTCCTTCCTGGCTGCTTCGCATTACATCGATTCCCGTCAGTGCGTGGGATCTGCCTGCTTTTTTTTTCGAGCACGCATGTCACAAATTTGCAATTTACATACATAAGTTACAAGGAAGAACGCCATTTTAGGTCAAAGCGGCCGTGTCGGCCTTCAGACAATCAGTCACAGGGAGAGGGGGAAGGGTTCTGACGTCACGCCAGGGGCCGCATAATATAACTCCGCGGGCCGCAGGTTGCCGACACCTGTTCTAGATTATCCGTGAGTCAGCAGAGAAGTGATACATATTTTTGCGAAGATATTTGCAAAGACCAGGGCAAAGGAGGGCTGCTGATTTTCTTCGTACGCAAATATTGGTTTCAAGCACTCGCATAACTAGTACACTTCTGTTCGCTATCTCCATTTGTTTCTCCTCCTGCGTGGTCTCCTGACAGCGTAATGTACCAATGAAATAGACACAAATATGAAACAGTGCAGAATGAAATCCCACGTGACACCTGCTTGCGTAAAAAGGGCACCCAGGTGTTAGTGCAGCAGCCGGGTTGCTGGCTATTGCGCTATATACATTACGCCTGTGGTCCGGGTGCGTAGCGTCGCACTTCCGCTCCGTTTCCTCCTGCAGCGTTATCAACGCCGTGACGGCCGAGCCGCGAAAGAAGCCCAGAAGGCAGCGCTCCGAGTACTCGTTGGCGCAGTCGATGCCCTTCAGCTGGCGCCTGCGAGAATTATCGAATCGATGCGCTCAGCAGCAGTCGTAGAAAATTCTGAGCACAGACATGGAGTCTAGATGTAATAATGAGACTTTTACATCACCAGAGAACATAATGTTAACATCAAGCAAGAAGTACTCTCCACTCTGGGAAAATTAGCACAGTGTAAACAGTGTGCATACGCAAGAGAAACAATACAGATATGCAGGGAGGTTAACGAGGGTGCACGGAGGGGAGGATGCACGGAGAGGAGAGGGTTCAAAATTTCCGGGGCGCTTTCCTGTGGTCCTATGGCAGCGAGGCCCGGGAACTTCTGACCACTCCTGTACATGCCTTGTTGGCTACTTTGAGCGCATACATAACGTCACCAATGAACTAAAGTTAAAGTCAAACGGCTGCTTATGTATTTACCTAAGACTACGGAACTTCTCGTTCAGTAGCCATCTTCTCTTTTTCTTCTCAGTCGTCTGCATTTATTCCCCCAAAATCTTCCTGCGCCACGTCGTTTCGCACTGCCTACGGGATCGGAGGCATAGGAAGCTTTGACGAAGGCGGTGCTCAACTTCCTGAAGACAACAGACTTGGACCGGCGGTTGTAGACTAATCGCGTTACCAAGACACTGAGATATGTGACTTTGTGTGCGTGCTCTCATCTCCTCCTTCCTCTCTCTTTCTTTATCTTTAAGACTCCCCCATCCCTTTCCCCCAGTGCGGGTAGCATACCGGTCCCTCTAGACTGGTTAACATCCCTGCCTTTCCTTTCTCTCCCTGTTCCTTCCTTCTTTCCTGCACTTAACATTGGAAACCAGATCGCCCCACTTTTCACCGACCGTCACGTTATGTGAAGTCGTGATGACGTTATAGCGTGACGCAATGACATGATGACTTTTTGCGTCACTTGCGTTGACGCCGACACCACCGGCGGTCACTTTCCGCGTTTGAAGATGCATCTAAGGCTTTTGCCTTAAACAAGGGCTTCACGTCCCTTGTTTTCGCCTGCCGACGGCTGTCCTGCACCACTGGCTAGTAACGGACGTAATGCTAACAAGCATTGCATGCTGCGCATGCATTTGTGAGTGCGTATATATTGCGTATGTAACGTACTACATCCTTCTGTGAACATATTTATACTGTCGCATGTCTGTGTATGTATGTCTGCGTTTTTTTTTGCATATATGTAAACTTGGATTCTCAGGTTCGAGCGTGGGGCATACGTGTGTATACATGTACACGGGGGGTGCAGGTATGCTTGGAAATGCATATGCGTTCTATAGCGAGATTTAGTATATCGGGAAACGCTTACCTTAGCGTTAGCGTGCGCCTCAACGTTAACGCTAAAACGGGAAAGCGCGGCATGCCAACTGGTGAGCTTTTAGTACAGCGAAAGGCTTTCCCGCTAACGCTAACGCAAGCACATACGGCGCCATCTAGTTATAAAAACCCTAAATGCACTGTAAAAACCTGAAGTGCGCCACTAAATAGAGCTGATTCGAAGCCATCGCTGCTGCGTCTCCGTGCCGCATTTAGTTCAGTGTTGCGTGCTTCCTTTCGACATATGCCACAATCGAGCATTCCTCAAGACCCCTATTACCTGTCTCAGCTTGACTTGCGGCCGCATTTCCCTTATATCGGAAACAGCTGAATTCATACGACGTCGCCATCTCTGCGCGGCTGCGGAAAATATGAGCAAACCTTTTAAACAAATTTTGTTAAGCCTTCTGCAGGGCAAATTGACTGTGTATCTCAAAAACGGAGCTATCTTGTCGGCAGCACACGGCTGGCGAAGCCTCATTACTCAAATCTAAATCAAATACGAGCATTATTTGGGAATGAATGAGTTTAATAACGCAGGTCGACGACTAGAAAGATTCGAAGTGGACGGCTCTCGCTTCAACAGGCACCGCCATCTTGCTACGTACGGGATCTCTTGCGTGCGTTAGCGTTGAACGCTATATTCGAGAAATAGCGTTCGTACGTAAGAGCTCGGGCTACGTTTACGTTCTGCACATGCTCAGTTTGGAGCACGCAACGCTAACGCTATCGCTAAATCCTTGCGTTTGCTGTTTCCCGCTATACTAAAACTCCCTTATATCCATATAGGCGTCTGCATCTCTAAGCGCCTGCATGTCATGCGTGCGTGCGTACGTGTGTGCGTTTGTACACATATATGCATAGGCTTTCACAGGGTTCTCCATCAGGTAAGTTGAAGTTTCAGCGCAGAGCCCCCCCCCTCTCCCCCCCTGCTGGTCGTGCCCGAAAGAAAACAGCCTTAGCAATGGGTGAAAAAAAAATCGCCGCCCAAGAACTCCGTACAAATGGTTAACCAGCGAAGCTGAAATGTGCGGCCCCGGTGTTTAGCAGTGGGTTCAAACCGACGCTGCACTGAAGCCTTCCACAATTATCGTTGCCAGGTTGTGGTCGAACCACAGGCGGTCACATACGTCGCAGCCGAAGCCAAAGTGCCGCTGGAGAAACTCTCGCCCAAAGCGGGCGTTCGCCCCAGCGAACGCGCTGCCGCAATCATCACGTCGACGCTGTTCTGCCCGCAACGCCGCTTCTTCAGCGCACTGTTGCTGCAAGCGTTTGACCCTGCAAGCGTCGTACCCAAGCTCGCGCGCCAATGGAGCGCGAGCTTGGGTACGACACTCAAGCGACGTAACTGATAGCACAGCCAATGGAGACCGCTCGTGACACAGATTCCGAGCGGTTTTTCGTTTCTCCTAGCCATATACAGCTTTCGGTGTAAATCAAAATGAAGCCATCACATCGCTCCTCACAACGGGCTGCCTTCGATTCCAAACTTTCCGGCATTAAAGTTGTGAAGTAAACAGCTCTTGGAATGCACTGACATCGCTGGTCCTGAGCCACCATTATCGCCGGAAACCTGCATGCTTATAGTTCTGCACATCAAACAATAACGGCACAGGTCTGGCTGAGTAAAGGTCAGACTTGGTGCCTTCCTTACTTAAAATATTACAGCGTCACATTTGACGAGCACATGAAAGAGAAATACCTGACAGGACGGGCGCTAGCTCCAACTGTGCCATCTCCCCCCAAGCCCTCCCGCTGTGCGCACGCTTACGCATGTATGTGTCCCTGTGCGCGTCATTGGTTCCGCATGTTTGGTCTATGTGGGTGCATATGTGCGAGCGCATGTGTGCGCGTGTATGCGTTCTTGCTTACACTCTAGCGTCCATGTTTGTTAGCAGTACTAGCGTGAGCTTAGATAGACCCTTATTTTCATTTACACTCGCATTCCAACTTTTCTGAAAAAATTCACTCATCTCCACGAAGTGAATCTTGACGAGTGGGCGAAGCTAGGTCCTAAGGTCGTCCGCCTCGGTGGATCAGTGGCTAGGGTGCTCGGCTGCTGACCCGAAGGTCGCGGGTTCGATCCCGGCCTGCGGCGGTCGCATTTCGATGGAGGCGAAATGGTAGAGGCCCGTGTACTGTGCGTCAGTGCACGTTAAAGAACACCAGATGGTCCAAATTTCCGGAGCCCTCCACTACGGCGTCTCTCATAATCATATGGTGGTTTTGGGACGTAAAACCCCACATCTAATTATATTAGGTCCTAAGGTCCACAATGTCTACGTTGAAGTCGCCGACTAGTATAAAGGGTTTATGCTTGTAGGTGTTTTATATTGTTCCGTCACAATTATGACTGATATTAGTCTAGTGTTAAATCTTTTTTTTGTCATATGCTTTGATTAATGGGTGCTTAATTGTCGATATTTTTATGGTGTTGTGGCTTTTTATTTTGTTCTGGTTAACAGACTTTTATTTTGTTCTTGTTAACTCTTTGTTCTGTCATATGCTTTGGTTGATGAGTGCTTAAATGTCGGTGTTTCTGCGGCGTTGTGGCCTTTTATTTTGCTCTGGCTAACAGGCTTTTATTTTGCTCTTGTTAACCTTTTGTTAACCTTTTACACGGTGCTGTGCTAAAGCCGCGTTCAGACTGCAGTCGCATCTTTCATAAATGTCGTATCGCGTAAGAGCTGTATCGTCCGTTTGCCTAGGTAGCGACCACGTATGTTCACATTGAGCTTTTCGGTACGATACGTTTTTTACGACGCGCCAATCACCACTCTGAATGTGCGTTGCGGCCTCGCTACAATTGTTGCAGCCTAGCAAAGGTCGCGTGTTTGGCCGTTTGGCCATGGCTAGGCTGGTTGGGCTAAAGGGGAGACGCAGGTCGCGTCTGCCCTCTAGGCCGGCAAACAAACTGCACAGACGCGCTACTGGGGCTTTCAAGACGCGCATGAAGACGCGGAATCTGGGGAGGCCGGAAGCCCCGCGAACGGAGAGTGAAAACCGAAACTGCTTCGCTCATTGGTCGTACGTAACGGTCGCATCAGTAATTGTCGTAAAAGTCGCGGGCCCGGCAACATTTACCTCCCTTACGTTACGTACTTTACGCTAAATACAACAACGTCTGAACATGTTCATTACGTTGCTTGCGCTTACGCTTACGATCCCTTACCGAGGATGCGTACGTTGCGCACGTAGTCTGAACACGGCTTAAAGTGCTTCGCCCCTAAAAGTTATCGCGCTCTCCAAGCGCCACATTGTAGTCCATCGCCGGCGTGCTACGCCACCCGCTGCCGTACTCACTTGCAGCTTTCCGCGAGGTGCGTCTCGTTCTCGGGCAGCCGTGGTCCGTGTCCGAAGGAAATGAACTCCGTCCCACAGGCATCGATGGCGTCGTCTCCGCAGTCTGGATTGTCACGCACGTACTTTGCCCCTGCACAGGGTCAAATATTAAGAAGGTCATTGGTGATCTCGCAAGTTGTAGAAGATCTTAAGAGCAAATGTCCGCTCAGGGCCAACTCCAACAGGGTCGGGAGCTGATATGCACGTACAACGTAGAAATGCTTTTATGGGACAACCTAATAAAAATATCTGGGGTTTAACGTCCAAAAACCACGATATGATTACGAGAGACGCCGTAGTGGAGGGCTCCGGAAATTTTGACCATCTGGTGTTCATTAACGTGCACTGATATCGCACAGTACACGGGCCTCTACCATTTCGCCTCCATCGAAATGCGACCGCCGCGGTCGGGTCGAACCCGCATCCTTCGGGTCAGCAGCC
>JALIZH010011276.1:0-37681 GCA_030522465.1 Rhipicephalus appendiculatus
TATGCGCAGTCCGAAGCCTTCTGCGTGTCACAAGAGATACTCATACTGATATCGCGGTGTCGGCGACAAAGAGAATAAGGTGGTATTAATGTCCTTAATTATATCTCTCAACTTAGGAGGCGGACACGCTCTTTCTCGATATATATATATATATATATGTATATATATATATATAATATACAGTGCCAAACCAACGAAAGTCGTATTTTCTTTCTTGTATATATATATATATATATATATATATATATATATATATATATATATATTGTATTAATGAGAACTAACAGACAAAGATGCCAAGGAGAGTATAGGGGAAGCTATTAGAAGTAATTGTAATGTAAATGTGAAGAAAGGAAAGTGGACGAAAAGATAACTTGCCACCGGCAGGATCCGAACCCTGCGACCCTCGAATAACGCGTCCGATGCTCTACCATTGAGCTACGGTGGCGGTCATCCCTCCGTCCACTTTTATAGGGTATATATGTGTACTTAAACGTGGGAGCGTCAGTCAGCGCCGCCTATTGCCATTACGGCGAGTTTGGAACACTCTTTTGCCTGTAGGCGTCACGTAGTACGTGATCTTAATAGGAGCGGGCAGCTGACTACTAATCCCTCGCATACCACCTGAAGGCATCAAGTCTGCCAGAACGAGACCCTCGTTATGAATGAAGGAAAGAATTGTAAACTTAAGGGCTCGTTTGCTTTGTTAAACACAGTATTAATGAGAACTAACAGACAAAGATGCCAATTTACATTTACATCCCTATTGCAGTTCAGTGCTCCCCCAGCGTGATACCAGTACGTTTTCTGGCGCTGGATCGCACTGGGAACACTGGTACACGCTGGGATTCACTGGCACTTCGGTGAGCGCACTGGGACAGAGCTGGGTCGCACTGGTAGGGGGGCGTTGGCTTGGCCGCTGTGACGCTGGCGCGTACTGGGAAGCGCTAGAAACGCTGGCATTTTCACTGGAGTGCGCTGGTGCACACTGGAGCCTGCACTGTTTCTTCCAGTGCGGCATGCAAGTTTCTGTAGTGTATGCGGCGGAATGTTTCGGTATCTTTGAATATAGAATGTTTGATTGGATGGTACCAATGGATGCTACCCTGACAGGCAGGCCCGTAGCCAAAATTTTTTTTCGGGGGGGGGGGGGGGAGTGGGGGGGCACTTGTTGAAAGCCTTGAAAAACACCGATTTTTATTATTTTTCCTCGGTAAACGCCCCCTTCCATTCGAATTTCGAGGGGGAGGCCCGGGCCCCTAGCCCCCCCCCCCCTGGCCAGGGGCCTGCTAACAGGTCCCAAACATTTTCACAACTTCTAGCTTGGCAGAGAAAAAAGAATGATAAGCGCAAGACATTATGTGGTATATGCGAAATCACCGTCATTTTTATTTTTCCCTTTGGAATGCAGAAAAAATTGCGTTAATAACACAAAGGAGCCAACGCTGATTATTTTGCTTGTTAGCTTGCCTTTTTTTTCTTATTCACGCAGATTCAATAACGGCGTTAATTCTTGCGGAGAACGTAGCAGCGATGAATGCACTTTTTGTGCATGCGCCGCGCATATACCAGTCTGGCATCAGGGATGGGTTGTTGTAATGATTACATTTTGCAGTGTTTATAAATCTGGAGGCGCCGGTCCTACCAGAAACAGCAAATCGTTACATCGCCGCACAGTTGGCGAGAAGCAATTGAGCTCTGGCTTCGCAACCCCACCCAACGGAGGCCAGAAAAACAGCCGCCGTTCGATATCACCACACCGGAAACGCATCTCTGGCACTGTTTGCCCTTCCACTTACTTCAGCTGAACTTTAGTTAACAATTAGAAAGGTTCCGAAGCTTGAATGCAGAAAATTCAACCATCGCAACTCAGCTGCGCCTGAGACCGGTCCTACCCAGCGAGACTCCCAGCGAGCGTTAGGCCTAGTGTGCCGGCCTTGTCCGTCTACATGTTACCGGCGTCCCGCGCTTTAAGTACACGCAATTCTAAAGCGTAAGGATGACTGTAAAGTACAGTTTGGACATTCGTTAACCTAAATCAACCATTTTTCCTTGTGTACGGTGTCCGCACAAGGAGCGATGACCATCGAAGCGACGCGCTTCCAGCAACGCACACAAGCTGAAACCGAAAGCTGCCGGCCGCGCTACCGGTACTTCTCGTGACTCTTATGTAAGAACGCATAATTGTCAGTCGGTAATTTGGTACGCCTTAGTGAACTAACATAGTGACATATTCCTTTAGCGCATTGTATTTGTATTTATTTGAGCGGTTTCTTAGTTATAGGTATCGATAGAACTGCAAATCTGTACATTGGCACGCCCGCTGTACTGGCGTATCGTCGCTTGTGCGATAACACTACTCAATACTCAATCATGTGCGCACCTGTTTATCGAACTAGTCATCATAAAACCTCTGTAAATGTTGACCAATAGCAAGAGCGAGAAACGGCTATTAAAAAAATCGGCAGTAACAGCCAGCAAACAGTGCCTGCTCTAGGTGTATTTCATATTTTTCATAGTTAACATGTGAATTCTTAAAGAAACTTACCGCTCTTGCCATTATCGGCATGTCATCCGGTACCGGCCGCCGTTCGTTTGTCTAATAAAGACGCAGTTGTTATTTGGAAAGGAAGATCGCGTCTATCGTGACTGTGCGACATGTAAACATGAAGCCGAACCGTGTGTTTGTTGGTTAAATAGATGTTTTACGCACAGCTAAGCATGTTCCGGCGTGGCGTAGTGGGTAGAAGACTCGGTTCGGAATCAGGAGGTGGCAAGTTCGAATCCTGCGGACGGGTAATTTTTTTTTTTTCATATGGCTTTTTTTCTTTTTTTTATTGCGTTAATGCGTTCTATATCACTTCTTGCACTAATATATTTATTTATAGCGCATAGGCACCGCTATTTCAACGCTGTAGAGCCGTATTGCGCGGGAGTACCAGCGCCTCCCAGTAAAATGGCGCTCCAGCGTCCCAGTATCCAGCGCGATACTGGGCCCATAATCCGGCATGGCACTGGACGCTGGTACCCAGCGGCGCTGGGTTTTTGCGATAGGGATTACAATTACTTCTAATAGCTTCCCCTATACTCTCCTTGGCATCTTTGTCTGTTGGTTCTCATTAATACTGTGTTTAACAAAGCAAACGAGCCCTTGAGTTTACAATTCTTTCCTTTATATATATATATATATATATATATATATATATATATATATATATATATATATATATATATATATATATATCGAGAAAGAGCATGTCCGCCTCCTAAATTAAAGAATTAAGGACATTAATACCACCTTATTCTCTTTGGCGCCGACACCCCGATATCAGTATGAATATCTCTTGTGATGACTCCCGATTTATTTTTCAACTTACACGAAGACATCGATCCTCCTCGCAACGCTTGGCTCAAAGCGAAAAAATGCCGTATAGGCTGCTACTCGGGGACTGCATCACATAAACTCGATTCCCACAGTGAGTGGGACCCGCCTATTTTCTTTATTGACATGCATTACTTTGTTAAAACATGCACCAGACGTAAGACAGTGGCCTAATGCTGCTGCAGGAAGCTTTAATCTTCAATTTGTGATGGCCAAAAATAATTCTCAGGTGGTAGAAAATACAATTTTCTAACCACTATAGAACACTAAGAGGTCGCCTCAGTTGTTTGTTAACACAATTAACGTATTCTGCACATACAAATCTCTTTGCGGAGAATCATTAACTGAGTGTTTCACTTGTCACTGGTCCATGATCGGAATTTTAAAAGCCTGAAATGTGAAAAAGCGGGTATAGACAGCCCCCTGTGAAATAAATACCTGCCAGACAGGAGGCCGAGCGCTCGTTGTCAATGGACGGGGACCTAAGCCAAGCTCTTAAAATATATACCGGGAAGGCGCCGGGGGGCTCTGCCCCCCCCGTGAAGCCGTCCGGAGGGAAGCGAGCCCCCCGATCCCCCCCCCCCCCCGTACTCTCCGCCTATGCAGATACTTGCCACGAATTAACAACTTTGAGCACCGGCATCTTTTCCGCGGCACCACCGTGGCCTATGGAGATCCTGTAGCGGATTTCACGGAGTGTTCGTGTCCGATGAAATGGATGATGGGGACAAGTTTCTGGACCACATCGACGCCATTTCGAAGCGTTTCGGACGAGAGGAAGACCGCACTTCGCGCCCTTTTGAAAGAATTTCAATCTCGCTTCGCCTCTTCGTCTAGAGTCGGTCAAACGCCCCTCACGAAGCACCGAATTATTACCGACGATGATGCTCGCCCAATCCGACAGCAACCTTACCGTGTTTCGGCTAAAGAACGCGAGGCTATAGAGACGCAGGTAAAGGGGATGCTCGATGACGGTGTCATTCAACCGTCCAGCAGCCCGTGGTCCTCGCCAGTCGTTCAGTGAAGAATAAAGACGGAAAGCTGCGAGTCTGTATTGATTACAGGAAGTTCGATAGCGTCCCAAAGAAAGACGTTTGCCCGCTTCATGGGTGCATGATTCTCTCGACAGGTTGCGACACGCGAAGTATTTTTCATCGTTCGATTTAAAGAGCGGCTATTGGCAGATAGAGGTCGATGAGCGAGACCGAGAAAACACAACGTTTGCACCTTCAGATGAATTCCGAGTTCTTCCATTCGGCCTCTGTTCTGCTCCCGCAAAATTTAATGGATGATGGATACCGTTCCTGGTGGCTTGAAGTGGCAAAACTGCCTTGTATACCTCGACGACGTTTTCATCTTCTCTGAGAGCTTTGAAGAACATCTGAAGCGCCTAAGAATGGTTCTGGAAGCTATTCGTTCTGCCGAACTCACGCTAAAACCCCAGAAGTGTCCTTTCGGCTATGAAGAGCTGAAATTCCTGAGACATGTCATGAGTGTGGATGGAGTTCAGTCCGATCCAGACAAAACTGGAGCAGCTTCCCTGTTCCAGTCAGACTAAAGAGCAGTGCGACGTTTCCTCGGCCTGTGTGCTTATTATCGTCGGATTCATTGCCAACTTCTCGATCATAGCCGAACCGCTCACGCGATTCACCCGAGGTGATGTACCCTTTGTCTGGACTCCAGAGCAAGCGGCAGCTTTCGCAGAGTTACGGCAGCAAAGTGCAAACAGCGCCTATTCTTGCAGATTTTAATGAGGACGCTGCTACTGAAGTGCACACAGATGCCAGCAACATCAGACTTGGCGCTGGCCTTGTACAACGGCACAACGGCGTTGAAAATGTCATAGCTTACGCCAGTCGTACACTCTCTCGAGCCGAGGCCAACTACTCTACTTCAGAGAAGGAATGCCTCGCAGTCGTGTGGGCGACGGCCAAGTTTCGACTATACCTCTACGGCCGTCCCTTCAAAGTGGTGAGTGACCACTAATCGCTGTGCTGGCTGGCCAATCTCTGCGATCCGTCTGGCCGTCTCGCTCTGGCGTATCTTGCGCTTGCAGGAGTTTGACATCACGACTGTGTATAGGTCTCGGCGCAAACACGAAGATGCCGGCGCGCTTTCTCGAGCACCTGTAGGGTATACTGACATGGACTTAGAGGATGCCGAAGACAGCGAGCAGATCAAGAATTGCTCCCTCTGAACGATTCCTTAGAAGGCCGAAACTCCCACGTTCCTCGGCGCATTACTCGCGAGCTGTCATACTTTCGCCTCAGGAGTGGCATCCCTTTACAAGAAAAACGCTCGAGGTAGCGACAAAGCCTTTCTCCTCAATTGCACCAGCCGACATGTGTGATGACATTCTCCTTGCGCGCCACGGCGAGCCCATGTAGGGACACTTGGGCTACTAGCGGACTCTCGCCAGAGTGTGTCAGCAGTACTACTGGCCTAGTGTACATTAGCAGTACTACTGGCCTAGTGTACTGGCCTAGTGGACTAGTGTACACTAGTCCAGTACTACTGGACTAGTGTACACCGCCACGTGCAAAGCTGCGTGAGTGTCAGGGTCGCAAGACGCCACCTGTGAAACCTGTGGGCCTTCTCCACCCGATTGCACCACCGCGGACAGCCTTCGACCTTGTGGGAAATGGACCCTCCAGGGCCCTTCCTTTTTCCATCCACTGGAAACAAATGGATTATAGTGGCAACCGATTACATGACCCATTATGCTGAGACAAAGGCATTTCTCCGCGGCACGGCGTCTGAAGTCGCGAAGTTCTTGGTGCACCACATCGTCCTACGGCATGGCGCGCCGTCATGTGTGATCACGGACAGAGGGACGTCATTTAAGGCACAAATGATGAAGGACATTTTCAGACTGAGCTGCACAAGTCAGCGAAAAGCAACAGCTTACCATCCACAAACAAATGGCCTGACGGAGAGGCTCAACAAGACCGTAGCACATATGCTGTCAATGTACGTGGACGTACAGCACAAAACCTGGGACGATATTCTGCCATACGTCACGTTTGCGTACAATACGGCAATGCTGGAAACAACGCGATTTTCACCTTTTCCGCCTTCTTTACCGACGCAACGTACAAAACATGCTTGACGCTAATCTGCCGTGCAATAATAGCGATGAACTTCCTCCAGACAGAGAGCAATACACTCAGTACGCCGAAGAAGCTCGTCAACTGGCTCTCGTAAACATCAGTCACCAACAAGACGCAGATGCGCGACGTTACAACCTTCGCCGTGGAAACGTCGCCTGCCACCCTGGCGACCGAGTGTGGCTGTGGACACCTATCCGACGACCAGGCTTGTCTGAAAATCTTTTAAGCCGTTATTTCGGGCTATACAAGGTTATCCGACGTGTAGGTGACCTTACCTACGAAGTATTTCCGGACGGCGCAGTACTACACACAGCAGCCCCTGTGCTTTCGCGCCACTTCTATTACCATGCGACAGTGATCTTTTGTGGTAGCGCTTTTTTTTCCTGTGGTTTGTTTGTTTGTATTTTCCTGTGTTTGTTTGTTTGTATTTTCCTGGTGTCGGTGCGTCCTCTTCATTTGTTCCTTGCGGTTACTTGCACTCACTCACTGATTCTCTGCGTCAGCGCGTGTCATAGTAGTTTTTTTTGTTTACAAGCATCGAGTCGACGCTTTTCAAAGGGGAGACTAACACCGCATGCTTTCGTGAGTGAGAACCACTCGTAAAATATGACAACGAAGTTCGGACTGTGCCGCTTCTTGGCCTAGCTCGACGAGCAGTGCAACGCAAGGCTGTCTTAAACGTGACAATATCCTTAACGTATATAGCTTGCTGTGCACGCATGAGCTCTCAGAGCGTCTATTAGTGTGCCCTTTCGAGTTGCGACTTTCGCTAGAATTGTCAGCGTGTATCGAAGCAAGCTGTTATTTTTTATTTCTTTTTTTTTACTCCGAGAACAGGTTCCCCGAGAATGACAAGGTTCAAGGTCATGTACGGGGACCCTACGAGAAGCTGCTTCATGTTGATAAAATACCCAACAAGCCGCCACAGAGGCAAGTTTATTTCGTCGTTATGTTGGAATGGTCACTAACTGGAAAGAATAGTGAAACATTGAGCGTAAACGCAAGTATATCTGTGTAAGTCTAACCCACTTATAAGGGATACCGGTTTTAACGATATATCAATTATAACAATGAGAAGCTGCTGCACCGTCAGCTTTTGCATGTATTCTAGGGTGAAATAACCCGCTAACCGCAATGCCCGCACGCCGCTTTATCGGCTATAACAATGTACTCTGGCTGTTGGGTGTCCATGCCGAACGGTAATGCAACGCTAAATAGTTGAAAAGAAAGAAGAAAACGAGAAATTCAAGCTATTGAACCCTCGTACGCAACCCTACGTACCTCAGCGCCCTTTCGGATTTGCGGTGCGCTTAACTGCACAGCGACATGTCAATGCGGCAAACCTTGACTTTAAAATTCGCTACCGCGTAAGAGCGGCGGTGGCTTCTGTTAATTTCACTTTCAGACATGCGATATGGGTAAAAAGTTGAGACTTGGAAGAGTTACAGCGTCCAAATCTTCACATGTTGTCATACATTGGCTCTTTAAGGCTTATGGTGGTCCCGTGAAAGTGTCCGAATATTCAAGCATGTCAGAAAAATTACGCTTACGAGAACGGAAAGCTGAGCTAGTTTGTACGAATTCATGTTAAAGCAGGTAGCGCAAAAGAACAAGGACACAAGCGAGGAACGAGTACACGAGACGAGCGCTCGTCTCGTGTACTGGTTCCTCGCTTGTGTCCTTGTTCTTTTGCGCTACCTGCTTTAACATGAGAAAAATATTCTCATCATGTGTGTCTGTTGGCATATCCCGCCTGATATTAGAGTTGCCTTACAACAGACCGCCCCCCACCCCTATTTTGCTTTTTGTCGTGCAACCCATTTGTAGCAATCATCGGTTATCAGAACGGAATTTTTGTGGTACTTGAGTATTGTTATAGGTAGGATCGACTGTATAAAAAAATCATTGAAAAATATCACAGGTTGTTCAGCAATGCTTGACCTTCACGAATTGTACAAAGCACTGTAAGATAAATTAAGGAACATGTGATCAGCCGCAAAGTAAAGGTAAAGAAAGGAATTAATTTGAATGAGCTGTAAAAGGATACACATTTGGAGTAGCTGGTGATCGCACATCTTGCAAAGGAACAGCGTGGAAGTACGACGAAGACACAAGCAGACGGAAACACACAAGGCGAGCGCTGATTATCAACGCAAATTTTCATTACTATATATATATATATATATATATATATATATATATATATATATATATATATATATATATATATAAGCGAAGTACCTTTTTGTAACTATCCATTCACATACAGAACACGTGTTCGGAACAAGATAAAGTACCTGATCTTTTTTTGTATCCCATGAGCTGTCGAGATATATAATGTTTATTATGGAAGGACACTGAAGCTTCGCTGACCCAGTAAGTGTCCGAAATTAATAATATTCCGAGCCTACTTTAACTCCTTAATCAGTGCGCATGTGTGCCCCTTTTCGATGTCACGAGCATTTTTATAACACCAAAAATAAGCTTAACCGAGAAGTAATCGAGTCTTTAAATATTAACACGTTGGTAGAACGATGCGTCAGCCAAACTTCAATATCATTCCGTGATAAAAAAAATTATGTATCAAGTCAGGTTATTGGATGTAAAAAAAAATCACCTGTTTCCGTTTTATTTTATTCTCGACACGAGGTTATGTATGTGCATGAGTTACAAAAAAGTTATTTGTTTATATGCTTTTTTTAATAACGTTTTCAGCTAATAGTGAGCACTCATCTTGTGCGTTTCCTCCTTCTTTTGTCTTCGTTTCACTTCCTTGCTGTACTGTGTCAAGACGTTGAATGAACGCACCAAAACTCAAATTTGTGTTCCTCGTGTCTAGTATGATAATAATAATATCTGGGGTTTTACGTCCCAAAACCACGATATGATTATGAGAGACGCCGCAGTGGAGGGCTCCGGAAATTTTGACCATCTGGTGTTCTTTAACGTGCACTGACATCGCACAGTACACGGGCCTCTACCATTTCGCCTCCACCGAAATGCGACCGCCGCGGCCGGGATCGAACCCGCGACCTTCGGGTCAGCAGCCGAGCACCTTAGCCACTGATCCACCGTGGCGGACGTGTGTAGTATGATCAACGCACCTACAACGCAAGAATAGAAAGTCCTTCTCTATAATGTATTTATCTATATTGGCGAAGTATAGCCCTGGAAGAGCTAGTGCCACCGTCGGCGTGACGTGGTATGAGGTGCGTGGACGCAGCGGCCGCGCCGGCTGCTTCAAAAGCGCCGAAGCGATGCTGAAGACCAAAGTTTAATGTATCATCCGCCCACCGGCTCAGATTGACTGGGGAGGTTGCTCCTTTCGCGTAGGGCTTCGATATTAGTTGAGAAACACAAAGCGTGCACTGAGACGCTCGCACTGGCGGGCTGCCCGGCTAATATCTCTTATCCCTCCGAAAGCTGCTTTATATGTTGCACACCTCCACAGAACCCCCCAAAAGAAGGTTGATTTCCCCCCCAAATTCCAGTTGCCCCACCTTAAACCCATGCGCTTTCATGCAGTGGCGTAGGGAGGGGTGGCACACCGGGCCCGTTCCACCATTACCTCGGCAATGCCCTGCCCAGGTAATGACGTCATCCTTTGTACTCCCGTGCGCAGCCCAGCATGGTGGCGTTTTTTCTCTCCCGTGAAAAGGTGTATAAGATAATGCAGAAAGCACTCGTCTCCTGGGCCGAAAAGGTCACTCCTCGTGGGGTGACCTTTTGGGTGACCTCAGAATTTGAATAAAGCTTTCTCCGCCACCTATGCTCACTCTAAAAAATACCACGCTTACCTAAGCGTGCGTTTTAAGTTTATTACACGCTTAAGGTATGCGTGATGTTTCTCCACGCTTACCGATCACGCCTACTAGGAAGTGATCAGGGAGCCCCCTCTTCACGCATGGCAGGCGTGACATGCGGTACACTTCCCACGCTTATTACGTCGTGACCATTGCGCACGCTTAAAGATGTCGCCGAGTATGTGCGCCAAAGGAGGAAAGAGACGGAGTGGGGGCGAGCCGCACTCCCTCCCCCGTCTCTCCTTGGCCCGCAGATACCAGTCAGCTTGAAGCACCGGTCGCTGTCGGCTTGGGTCGCTTCTCCCCACAATGCTGTCCTTTCCTCTCTGCCTTAGCAGCAGGCGGGCAAAGCAGTTGCTGAATGTTCCGCAGAGAGATAACGCAAGACACTCCCGCAGTTGACACCAAAACTAATCCATTAACAAACGGTTTGGGTAAGCCCTGGTGCATTTCAAGGATGCCAAACAGTGTAATCTGTAAACGAGCCTCTCCCTTTTTCTTTGCACAAATGGGCGAATGCTATATCAAACACGCTGTGCCGCGCTGGGTGTTCGAAGATAGCGAACCATGTGCACGATGTATGGGATGATAGGACAGTATTTCCCCCCA
Organism: Rhipicephalus appendiculatus; assembly: GCA_030522465.1. Taxonomy (NCBI): domain Eukaryota; kingdom Metazoa; phylum Arthropoda; class Arachnida; order Ixodida; family Ixodidae; genus Rhipicephalus; species Rhipicephalus appendiculatus. The sequence goes on from JALIZH010011276.1 coordinate 10,905, forward strand.
TCAGTTTCCCCGTTCTTGACCAAAAATGCGATATCAAATTATATTTATCTGGCATTTTATTCCAAGAAACGAGAAGATTATAGGCAACAGAAGATATAAGACCCATATATTTTCTTTTATTCATGTAGTATACACTCCCATCAAACGCTGTTAAACGAAACAATAGCTAAAAACAGAAGTTACACAGTTTACAGCTGAAATGTTTTATATTGCTGAGGAAGCTTAAGTCGCTATACATCGTCCATTTAAATGCGCAATGCAGTGAACAAAATACTCAATCCTGTTTGTGCCCCTGAAGACTCGTTGCTTGAACCCGGATTTTTGAATGACTGGACGAAGTCTAGCAGTTGGCCATATACTGCCAGATATGTCAAATCTTTCATGTAATACAGACATAGGCACATCACTGCCTTCTCTCCATGGAGACGTCTCTTCAGTCATATCAATGTTTTCGTGTTCGATGCCGCACATGAGAGGCCTTCTTTTCCCCCCACGAAATGTAAGGTTCTATTAGGTCTCTTGGGAGCATCTGTAAAAAAAAATCCTATTAACCAAACCAATATGCTTTATAGGTGAAAGCGACACCTCACTTATGCGGTAAAGGTACCTAATGATCGCTTGCTTTTTTACTGATTCAGTTGATCGCACCTCTAAAATTTCCGCTGGTAACCGCTTATACAATGTTTCAGTTCGGAAGCTTTTAGAAGTACTGAATATGGGGAATGAGGTCAACTCACCGCAGCAATGAGAGCACGCTTTGCAAACCTGAGTCGCAGGTACGTGTCTAAAGCCATATATGACGGCTCCCTGGAAAGCAAAGGAACAGTGTACGAAATGCATTTAAGTCAGACAAAGAGCAGCCGGTGATTTCAGTTCACCAGGTCTCGCTTAAAAACAAAGTTTAAAAATTCCAAAACAACCGACAACGCATTAAATAACACGTTTCCACGTCTAAGCCGAAATTAGCTAAAATACACAGTTACGCTCAATTTCTAATGCAATTGAGAATGAAACTTAAAATATGGCTGCAATGTGACCCTGCATGAATTTATCTGGGTACAGTGAAAAAGCAATGAAGGTAATTGCGTTTATATTTTGTAATGCGCTTTGTGCGAAAACCACTGTAAAGCCTGAAAACCTTCTTCCCGCGGGTTGCCGAAGCAGAAGAACGGTTTATATGAGTACCGAACGTGACTTGTGTTTTCTGAATGCCGTGTTTCCCGTCTCAAGCTGTGAACATTATCGCACAGCGGCTACATAGGGTGTCCAAAGCAATATAAATGCTTCCGTCATCATTTCTTGGCGTAGCATATACGTGGGCATCGCTGTCACTGCTTGTTGACGTCGGATTAGAAAGGATGCCTTCATCAGTATTTTTGTACGCTTAATAGATATCTCCGTTTGAGAAGCACGTTCTCTTTCTTGGGTCAGTGAAAGAAAAAGATAAGTGGATGGAAGTACAAAACCAATCTCGCAATGCAATAAAGTTCTGCAAATCCCTCTAACGTGCAGTTACAGAACAGCAAACGAGGAACATCCCTTTTTCCAATGAACGAGAAAAATCGCAATCTATTTTTTCTGTAAATTTGGCAAACTGAACGAAGCTGCCCCAGACCGCCTTAAAAATTACTGAGCTTCTGAAAGATTTACTTTAAAGTAGTGTGGTTTGCCGAGTAAGCAACATATCTTCGATCTTGTAAATAACTCGTGACTCCAGTGGTAAAATAGCTAAAAAAAGAAAACACAATCCAATAACTCATAACGGGCTCCTACTGTACACAGGTAGAACAAAAGGCATCCAGAGTGAGACTGGCTTTGATTCACGCTCTTCCAACATACGCTGCCTTGCAACCGATACATACATAAGGTTGTAAAAGCTCTTGAAATGCTTTTTACAAAGACAATATACAACACATATTAAGGCATAATAAATATTTAAAATATTACAAATATAATTTATAGTAACCGAGCCTTGTTGATACGATTCACTTGCCTGCAACGTGAGAACTGCCGATTCCAGAGAATACATTTCGAGTGAGGTGTGTGCTCTATCTTTCCTGCTTAGCTGCTGCTTCTCCGTGGCTTGTCGTTTCCTGTATGCCACTCCTCGCCTCCCCCTCTGATAGCTGAGCGTTAAACATGGCCCTCAAAAAAACAGAGGAAAAAAAAATGTGAAGTTACAAGTAGTTCAACAAGTGTGCTATATTGCTTACCCATTTATTTCTTCCACAGAAGCGTAGACGTGTTTCACGGCTTGCAACTTCCCACATCATATCCGGAGATTTTTCAGCAATGCACCGATCGAGATTGTGTTGCTGATAGGGAATAGTTGGGTTTGCAGCTAGAAATGAATAATAATAATAATAATAATAATAATAATAATAATAATAATAATAATAATAATAATAATAATAATAATAATTGTTCCAGCTTTAAGAAGTACAAGTACAGGGGACCCGCTCAAAAAGCTGTCATGAACAGTTAGACTGAGCCGTAGCCCCTAGGATACAATGCAACAGCAACGTCATTACAAATACATCAGACACAATTAGGCCTTCATGTTTCAGAAGAGAAAAAAAAGGCACATCACATAGCAAAACTGACAAGCACAAACACAGTACGATCCACACTTATGTGCAGGCAGCACAAATCGCTACCTCAGGATAAACACACTTGTGCACATTTAAGGTCATTAAGGGTGAAATAAAAAGCGCAAATGATAAAAGAATACCGAAAAATTCTGAACGGCTGCTTAATCACATCAGCACGTGCACGGAATATTCATGATCGCTTAACACTGTAACACCGTCGCACATACTCTCTTTAAAACACAAAACCCAAAAATCTGAACCGGACAAAAATAGATATGCTCATTCAGAGCGCAATTCATGCGTCGCTTCTGAGACGCAGGTTGCTATCAGTCGGCAAATAGGTGACAAAATTATGTACTTTTACTGTGTCTAAAACGGCGTACTATGAGCATGAGCGACATATACTATAGCGAGAAGAAAAAGAACCATTACTGCGAAGAACACCGTTGCAAAGTTTTATGGTAGCCCGCAAGCTGACGCCTCTGCCCCTCTCAGCGAGTTCAGCGTCGTCCCACGTGACACCGACCAGCGGTGTTGGTTAAACATCATTCAGAATTCTACTTTTGCGCACATGTTAACAAAACAGAGGACAGAAGGACGACACGGACACAGCGCTATGTCCACTCGTGCGCTCTGTCGGTGTCGCTGTTCAGTCCTCTGTTTTGTTAACAAGTGCGCTGAAATAGAAAAATGGATTACCAACACGTCCCACCCAATGCTCTATCATTTATGAGGGCCCGCGTCACAATCGGACCCGGCAAGGCTTCCACGGATGGCGTGGAAGTGCAACACGCGAAAAGTAGAGCGGTCGCTTTAATACATGTGCACTACGGCGTTGATTGTGCTGTTTTAAGTTAGAATTAATACGCCGTAACCACATTAACACTCCACTAACAGCGATATAAATCGTGAGACTAAACGCGGTACAGAATGAACAGTGGCAACTCTGAACTCGCCACTTAAACCCCAGTTGAAATGTCAGTGGGTGCGCAGAGCAGGAGGGTGAAATTAATGAGACAGTACGCTATATTCGTGTCAAGAACCAGCATATAATGCGAGGTGCATTCTGACTTTAGAAATTTCTCAAATAACTTCGCATTGTAATCGTGATAGTTTCGTACTTCAATAGAACAGAACGCTGGGCTTGTTGCATGGTATTCCGATAGTATTATCTAATAACGGCTCGACACGGCAGAAACTACACAGGAAAGATATACGGGCAAGCACTGCCTTTCAAGAGACGACTTGTTATTGAAAGCACAGATATAAATAAGCAATGATTCAAGAGCAGAACACAGCACTGCCAGAAAAAAATAGAGTAAACGCACACGTTGAAACACATCTCTCAGGAATTCACTGGTCCGGCCTTAAAGCTGCTTAAAAAACACGAGAGAAAAAAATATATATATATATATATATATATATATATATATATATATATATATATATATATATATATATATATATATATATATATATATATATATATATATATATATATATATATATATCAGACAATTATTGCTACTACAGGAGATCATCGTGGCCCACCGCTAAACAAAATGCGTCATTAAGGCATTTAGGCACACAAGAAACCGTTGCAAATCATTAATGTCTACTGCTATAGAGTAGGACCGAAACATGACTAACGTTCTTACCTATATATTCCAATCGTCCATGAATGGCAGTTGGGCTGTCGCAGTATATGCACCATCCATGCAGAAATGCTACTCCCGAGCCGTCAGAGCGCGATGGATTTTCTCATACAAACACGACACAATCACAATCGGTGGGATTGCAGCGTTCAATGCCAGGAATGTCTGTATAAGTGAACACGGCAGAAATCTATGCGCTGCAATGATTAAACATCGTGACAACCCGCTGCACAATCCGGCAACGAATATGGCTGGGAGCAGCCTTTCAAACACGCGATCTTCGACAGCCTCCCGTGATGAAGTTTCGTGTTCCTCGCAAGAGGCACGGGGAGAAGGCGTATGCGCATGCGCATGCACATCGTCACGTTCGTGGCTGCGATTGCGCATGCTCGCACTTCGTTCAGACGGCGCGGCATATCGAAGCTCCCCTATTAGGATTTGTATCTGCGTGATGGTAAATGTGTACGCGTGTTCTCCGCGGGATTGTAAGCGTGCGATATCCGCTGTACACGCGTACACGGCTCGCTCACGCTTGCACATGACAGAACCACGGCACGCAGCCTTGCCCTCACGCTGACCTCAAGGAACCTCACGCTTGTTTTTGGTCACGTGGTGCTTAAAACGTCATTCCACGGCTCATTTACATGCGCATCACGCTTAAATTTACAGTTTAGCGTGACATTAAGCGTGGGATTTTTTAAAGTGTAGCACCCACTTCAGTAAACCCCAACATGTCAAGTTGGCTCCGGCAGTGCGCGAGCCTGGTACCACGGAAGACCGCTTGATGATTATAAATCAACTAGCATTGCACCCTGTCTTGCTGTAGGGGTGGTGAAAGTGCGACAAAGACAGCCGTCATCGAGTCACTACCGCCGCAGCTATGGGAAATGTTAAGTGCCGCCGTTTTGAGAATTGAACGCGCGCGAAGCCTCTTTCAAGGCGGTATCAGCGCGGGGGGGCCATGAAGAGCTGGCTGGCAGCCCGGAAAAAGAAAGAAAAGAAATCGCACTGCGCTGGTCTTGAGATACAGCCAAGTGAGCGACTTTCATCGACATACGTAGGCTGATCGGCCTCCGCGGTTCTGCCGTTGGCGGCATCAGGTGCTTCGCCACATGGGCCTTTCTGCGCCTGTGTTCGTCGACCGGCGCGCACTTTTGCTTGTTTAACATAAACAGAAAGGAAAAAAAAATTCTTTCCCGTTTGCAAACAATGCCTCAGCTTATTTCCGAAAAAAAATTAACGGGATAGCTGTGCCCCGCACATTAGCGCGATACAACCGATACATCGTAAAGCAATTTCACTACTGAGATAAAAACACATTTTTCAAATTTATATCGATACGGAAATACAGATATTTAATAGTATCTATGAAACACTACCGCGATGCTCTCGTATCTCGGTACTGCCCAGCCTTGACCTAAATCTAGGTACACGGGCCTCGAGCATTTTGCGCCTCCGTCGAAAACACGGCCGCCGTTTCCGGGATACGATCCCGCGACCTGCGGATCAGCAGTCGAGCACCATAACCACTAGACCACCGGGGCGGGATTCAGTGCACTTCCGTAATGCCAGAGTCCAATAATGAGAAGATTTTCATGTAGTTTGATTCAGCAGTTTATCGTTGGTATCAAATACAGTTGTTTGAAAACAAACATTCTTGTTGCCTTTCTTCCTTCACAGAGTGCATCCTACTTCAAACAAGTAGCACAGTAGAAGGACCGATTCCAGCCGAATGCCTGATGATCTATTTGCAATCCTGCAACCGCGACACAGTAGTTGTCTATCAACGTGGATGCAAGGAACTCCTTCGGATTGATGTAACCTAACACGGCACGTTGGTGTTGAAATTCCTAGGGGTGACGTTATAAAAGATGAAAAAATGACGCATGAAAATAAACCAATTTTCCCTTCACCTTCATGCTCGTGTATAATTTCTGGCTATCCATCGCGTTGCAATCAAATGCGTGGTAAAGAGCGAGCGCATGAGCGATGAAAATAACACGTGGGTAGAAGCCCCCCATGTATCTCGTGTCGTAGGATTCACGAAAGGAATGAAAAGCATAGCCTAATTTCATACCGTGTGTCACCGGTGATTTTTAATTGCTAATCATGCAGCTCGCGCGTAGCCTCATATGTAACATAATCAAGAAATGCAGATCAAGCCGGATTTCAGAGGAAGATCGAAGCTTACAGAGAATAAAAATACTGCGAGGACGAGTTAATTTCGCCTTTAAGAGTTGAATGAGATATCATAATCGAACCCTGCTCACATCGCCTTATAAATCGATAGCCTACCCTGTGTTCTCGGTGGGCACCTGAACCATGTCGCAAGGAAACGAACGTCTGTGTGCATGTAAGTTGGCCTTTTTTTTGTCTTTATTGCTTGTCCTCGACAAGCGTCGCAACACAAAATTCTCTGTTACCCTTTCTCTCCCTCTATCTTGTTCTCTCACCCATAGCAACGCTATCATGCGGCTTTGTTTCTATGCGATGCGAGGTACAGCTGTTCCAAGTGGTTGCTACGCAACGTGCGTTTCCGGTCTACGCTCTACGGACAAATGAAACGCTTAAATAGCTCCCCTGTTAAAACGTGAAAAATGGACTTAGTGACAAAGTGGCAGCAATGGTGCCACAGCGACAGCCTTAACTATAATGCCACTGTCGTGTGTGCTAACCAGGCCTGTAGCCAGGGGGGGGGGGGGGGGGGGGCTAGGGGCCCGGGCCCCCCCGAAATTCGGATTGAGGGGGTGTTTTACCGAGAAAAAAATGAGGAAAATAGGGGGTTTTCAAAGGTTTTCAACAGGTGCCCCACCCCCGAAAAACATTTCTGGCTACGGGCCTGGTGCTAACGTTGCGGCTTTGTTCATGTAAAGCTAAATGAACGGTACTAGAGTTAAAAACTGATGAGTATGAAAATAGTTGTAATGATGCGTTTGGCTTTACATGACCTTATTCATTTAGTCCGCCTCGGTGGAAAAGTGGCTACGGTGCTCGGCTGCTGACCCGAAGGTCGCGGGTTCGATCCCGGCCGCGGCGGTCGCATTTCGATGGAGGCGAAATGGTCGAGGCCCGTGTACTGTGCGATGTCAGTGCACGTTAAAGAACACCAGATGGTCAAAATTTCCGGAGCTCTCCACTACGGCGTCTCTCATAATCATATCGTGGTTTTGGGACGTAAAACCCCAGATATTATTATTATTATTATTATTATTATTATTATTATTATTCATTTTACTTGACAACATCAAAAATTGCATATACGGTCGTCTAAGAGGCCGAGCTGGCGGCGCCCACGAACCTGCTACGGGACTGTCCGATGGAGCTCAGCCTCATAAAGGCCTCTTCACCCACGAAGACCCATCCGTGATGGGATTCTCGGGATTAAGCACATCGAAATAGTACATTGCGTCGGGGAGACAGCAACGTTTTTAAGAAAATGGCGAGGCTGTTTTCTGTTTTTCTTTCCGCTTTATGGAGAAACACACGAACATGCGACACACAACAACGGGCACAAATGGTAAAATGACACTTTGCAACCTATGAGAAACTCAAAGAAGACACATGAACAAGTGTAGTCCTTCGAGATATCGCCGCACAACACCCTGTTCCACCAAACTTGCAAGCTACCTACAAGGTTGCCCCCATACCCCGTAATATGGATCCTCAACTCCATCATGGTAGACGGGAGGCCCGAGTCGAGGCTCGCCGGATAGAGCACTCAAATAAAACGAGCGCGAGATATGTAGATGCAGCGCTCTACCCCTGGTAATCGCAATAAGGCTGTAGCCACGGTAGTCGACCATCGTCTACGCGAAATCACCAGTGCATAAATGCGCTGCTCTTCCGTTACAGAGGCTGAAGAAACGGCCATCGCTTTCGGCCATTGATGACCGGGTTTGATTTTAGAAGTACATAATATTTCGCAATCGGAAGATAGGTGCGTCAGCGAGGCTTCTATAATAGCATTAGTGAGCTAAGGCAATTGCTTTTTTGTGTGTTAGTGCACGTGTTTGATGGTATTCCTTAAGACATGCTCATTTATGTACAGTCAAACCCACTTATAATGATACCGCTTTTAACAATATTTCGGTTATAACAATAAAAAGCTGCTGCAGCATCAACTTTTGTATGGTTTCCTATGGTAAAATAAGCCGCTTACTGCGATGTCCCCACGTTGCATTAGCGGTTCTAACTAGAGACCGGATTTTAGGCAAATGCCTATTTTGTTCCTTGCGTTACTATCACGCCATTTTTGATATATGAGCATGAATTAGACGTGAAGAAGGGGATTTTATAATGTTTATAGTGCCTATAAATGCCTATTTTTGGCGTTTGTGGCTAAATGCTTATAAGTGCCTATAAATGCCTATATTCGAAATTTGCGCCTATATGAACGCTATTTAGGCCCCAAATTTCGCTCTAGAGTGTAATTGGAGACCGCTATTCATGTTGCCGGGCAGCAACATTGACTGTTCAGGACTCTATGTGGTTCAAACTGGTCCTCTAGTTCAACTAAATTCCGGAAACCAACCACTCGCAGCAGTGAAATGCGATGTGGCGGCCACCTTACGCCGCCGCGCTGACAGGGCGCGAGTGGTTCGCGAATACGAAACCGAGGAGGGCCGTCAAAGGAAAGCAGTTTTGAAGATCAAGTGAACGAAAAATGCTTTGTAAACGCGGCTTTTGTTTTGTGTGTAGTTTACTTCTGAAGGTGTTCACCGATAAGGGAGAAAATGATCCTACGCGATTAGACACGGCCAATACGAGGCATCCTTCCCATCAGGTCTTTTAGCGGTCTGACTATCTCCTCCTGTGCTGCCCTTCTCAGCCATGCCGCAAAGAAAGAGACCAACAGTGTGTTGTTTCTGCTGTGGACACATGATTCACTATGCTACAAAATAGAAGGAGAGACCGTGTTCTGCGAACTGTGCGGGAAAAACGACCGTTGCACGGCTATGTTCAACTGTTCCATCTTTGTGCCATCATAAACAAGAAAATTTTAACAGGGGAGCTGTTTAAGTCGCGCATTGGTCTGTGACGGCTAAAAATAAATTATCATCTTCATGAACCGACACGCGCTCTCTTCAGTCTCTTCTTTCCCTTCGTCATTTTCCCAGAGCACGAGCGCCGATTAATCCGGCGTGGCCTGCAATCACTCTAATTGGTGAGAGAACAAGTACAGAGAGAAAGAAAAGAAGAAAGATATAGAAAAAAAAGAGCAAGAGAGACATCCTTGGCGAAAAAAATTTCTTGGCGAGGCGGGATTCGAAACCGCGTACTCATGATCCGAATGCGAGCATCGTAACCACTCGACCATCCAGGCACGCTGGCCGAGCATAACATAGCATTCTACAGTATAGTATGCCAAAGGGCTGGGAAAGGAAAGGAGGGTTGAGGAGAGAGAGATTCTTAGTTGGGGAAAGGTGAAGAATGGGGGGGGAGTGACGCAGTAACTGTCTCTCAGGCGAGGACACCACAACCGCGACACTTGGGGGGGAATGGGGGGAAAATATAGAGTTAGAGTGGGAGGGGAGTAAGGGGCTTGGAGAACGTAGAAGAGACCGGGAGCGGTGAGGGTTAGGAAAAAGAGAAAGGAGGAAGGGAGAGAGTAAAGCATGGCCTAGAAAGAAGGAGATAAATAGAGAGCGGGAGAGAAAGGAAAATAAGAAAGAGCGAGAAAGAGCGAGAAATAGCAAGTAATGTATACACAGAGAAAGAAAGAGATGAAAATAACAGAGGGATGAGAGAAAAAGAAAGAGACGAAGGCAGCGAAACATAAAGAGAAACAAGGGCGCCGAGCTCCACTGTTCCCTCAGGCTTGGCACCCGTAGTGCGAAGCTGCTTTATTATTTTTTTTTTTGCTTTCCTGTCATGGATAGGTCACTGACGTCTTCGTTTTGAAATTATTTGCATAGATGTAAAAATTTATTGCGCCCACATTTGCGACGTTGAAAGCCTAAAATGTGTTTTGCCAGCCTATTTTTGGTACCTAAAATATTGTATTGCCTGCCTATTTTTGGCGCCCAATACACGGTTTTTTAGTGCCTAAAAATCCGGCCTCTAGTTATAACAATGAAGTTTCCCTGCTAGATGTCCGTCCCGAAAGGCAATAGAACATGAAATCCCTGATAAGGAAAGAGAAAGCGAAGTATTCGAGCAAGGTTTGGGTTTGGGCTAGTTGGTGATCCATTAATAATACACAGCGCAAAACGAACAAAGGACGAGGAAAGGAACCACAAAGACAAGCTTTGTGTCCTTGTGGTTCCTTTTCTCGTCCTTTGTTCGTTTTGCGCTGTGTATTATTAATGAAGTATTCGAGCCGCTAAACCCCTTCCAACGGCCGCCGCGCACTCAAACAATAGCAGCCAACCTGCAGCCTTCTCGGAAGCTATAGCCTTGGATGCCTCTCCCGTCGCCCTTCCGCCACTCGGAACACAAATGGACCCACCCTTCGAAACATGAATGAGCCGCCCTAAGTGCGCTTCCCCCGCTGCCTGCGATCGTACTTAGCTGGCTCGCCCCTCGTTCCGCGTATTTTTGCGAACTTCGCGTAAAGCTAGCACGGCTGATGGGCGTGGAGTTTTCTCTTGCCAGCCAGTGAGAAGCAAGTGGCATGACACTTGCGGCGATCTCGCCCCAGCATTTCTCAATGTGATAAGCTGCCGCAGCAAGCTTTGAGCAGCACTTGGCCTACGAAAGTACTTGCTGTATCATACGCACGCGGGCGTTTGCCGTGAAAGCGTTCGTTATGGCATGCCCACTCCGTACCTGACCGCACAAAGGGGTCGCGATGGCGAGCTGCTTCGTCAAGGCAAAACGCCTGCGCGACAAGCTTAGCGGTCTCGCACAAAGAGGCAGCATTAAAGGCGGCGCGGCGCGCTTTGGGTAATCGCCTGTTAAATGCGTGCTCTACGCATACAACTACGATAGGCCACATGCACTACTGAGCAGTTAGCTGAAAATGCTTATCATAAGTGTCGTAAGCCATTAAGCTGTGCTGGCACGCTTACCGCCTGGCGCTATCACTCCTTTGCACATTTCCGGTGCTTATTGGTAAGGGCATCGCTACACTGCGCCGTGACAGCGGCCCCTCGAGATTTTTTTTTATTACCTTCACCCCATTACATAACAGCCCTGCGGCAAAGTTACCTTCCGTACTCTACATTGGCCCTAGACGGATCGGGAAGTAAAACTTTATGTTGGGCCTGGTTGGTACATATCATTTATATGCGTTGTTGCGAGAAGAACAAAGCAGTAGTTAGTAAGCGCCAGTGCTTGTCTCCTCTATTCTTTGTGGTCCGTCTTGGTTTGCGCAGAAGTTTTCACCTTAAATCCAAACGGCTCGAGTCGCATAGAGCTTGTTCGAACCTGCAGACGTGGCACAGGTGCGGGACTTCAACTAGTACCGTTTTGGACGTGCAGTTTACAGAGAAAGTCCGTAAAATCGGATGCTGAAGAGTTTCAGCGTCCAAAATTTCGGACGTTCTTATACCTTGATGTCTATAAGACATGTGACGGTGCCGCGAAAGCATCCAAATTTTCAAGTTTGAATGTTTCACAGCCCATGGAATGACGACAAACGAAGAGGAGACACATAGAGAGCCTCTTTGTTCGTCCTCGTTCCATGCGCTGTGAAACATTTAAATTATGCTGCTCCAGCTGGCCCAACGCTCAATCTTAGCAAATTTTCAAGCATGTCAGAAAGGATGGCAGTTGACTGCATTTTGCTTTTTTCATGCAACCCGTTTATAACAATTCTCGGCTATAACAATTTAATTTTCGAGGCACTTGAATTTTGTTATTGCTCGCTTGCTCATCATCATTTTTCCATCGCGCAGCCAAAGACTGGAACGGCCTTCCCCACCACATCGCTCCCATCGCCACTTCACCTGCTTTCAAGGAAGAAATGACAAGATTTATTCGTGGGCAAATTCTGTAAATTTTGTTTGTATAACCACCCCTTGTGTAACACCCTCCGGGGTCTGTAAGGTAAATAAATGAAATCAAATTGCTGGGCTCGACTGTACATCAAGTATAAAAAACGTTCGCTCTGCTCCGAAATAAATTGTTGAAGCCTCGCGCCTAGTGTGTTACTTCATCTGTTCTGGTGTCCGTGTCCTTTATGCGCAACGTTATACCCACTGATGCCCCCCCCGCCGGGCACGAGAAGTCTCGGATCGCGACGGAGGCGGGACCTCTACGGGTTCGGGGGGCTATTGGGCACAGTGACCCTCTCCTTACGTTTCGTGAAATTACGGCTCATTACACAGGGGAGGTCATTAAGCGTAACTGACTGTATTCCAAGAGATGGCAAACGCGTGAGGGGGGAGACAGAAAATTAGGTGGGTAGATGAGATTAAGAAGTTTGCAGGTATAACGTGGCAGCAGAAAGCACAGGACCGGGTTGATTGGCGAAACATGGGAGAGGCCTTTGCCCTGCAGTGGGCGTAGACAGACTGATGATGACACAGGGGAGCGGCGATGCTTTCCGCCTGTCCATGCAAAACTAAACAGAGCACAAGCCTTGTACGCTCAGTATGCTTCAGACGTGTTCGAACCCATCCAGAGCTTTTCTTAGCAGGCTCCATACAGAGATAGATCCTCATTGCCCTGAACTGCATGGGAATAATTGTGTACTTTATCCCACATGATCTGGCTGTGAACCACGTTACAGGACTTCAACAACAGCGAGGACTGAGAGAAAGTCATCACAAGATCAAAACTGGCAAGACCAGTACAAGGTTGTCCAGAGGGCCATGTGAGCGAGCGGAGAGGCACGGTCTCCCAGCTGCATCACGAAATTAGCCGACAGCAAGCGAGATGTCCTCTCTAGGACTGAACTGGGTGGCTCCTCAGGACCTTAATAAAGTGCCCACTCTGTCTGTCTGTCTGTCTGTCTGTCTGTCTGTCTCAGTAGTGTCCCTATAAGTTTGCCCTACATACAATGTGCATACATGTATGTTGCCACATTTTTTTCTCGAAAAGGAACGATTTTTTATGTGGAGCAAGCTATCTGAAAAGTTTCATTAGAGACAAGTGCGGAAGTCCTTTTGCTTTTTGCATATGGGGCTCCTTAATTTTTCTTAAACAGGTCAGCTAACAGTGAATAAACCAGACGCCTAAATACTTAACGTCTATCTATTCTGTGCTATATTTGTATTTGTTATCATTTTACATCCCAAATCTTATTCTTGAATTGCAGTATTGAATGTCAAAATAGAATTGCGTATCTATAACTTATCGCTAGAACCATCACATCGCTCCAACGTGGGGAAATGTTCTTGAGAGTTCCCGCAGTCCACTAAAACGAATGGGTGGTGCGGAGTATCGTTACGTAGAATCCATATGAAGGCACATGCCTTTTTCCGTGGCTCCGTCACTGGCTCCCAGTCGTCGTGTGACGCGAGTTGCACATGCGCAGCCTGCTTTATGTACCCGCATTCTTAAAATCTGAGCTTTCGTCTTGTTACGCCATATCAGGCTGTCTAAAACTCACCTCAGCTCACGGGCCGCATTCACGAAAATTTACTCCCGCAAGGGCCAGGACAGTGTCGAAAGTAAAAGCAGTGGGTGCGGGAATAAGTTGTACAATATGTCCGCTCATGTTGCCATTTCAAAGAGAACCTTTCCCATATCTCATTTAGGGTCATATCTGAAGGGGATTTGGCGGCAGGATTCCAACGACATATCGATACATATCTCCAAAATGGCTGAATTGGTGCCGATTCTGAAATATATAGCTTTTTTTAACGGTTACATATATCAACACATTGTGACCGCATGCGGTTCCTCACGTTAAAAAAAATGCTTTAGACCTCTCATACATGTGTAGCTCAAACACGTGCTTTAAAGATAATAAAAAAAATGGAACAAGGACACTCATGTCCGCGCCGCATGGAGCCCGCGGGCCGAGTGTTTGTGATAGTGCGAGAGCTGCATGATTCGGCGTTGTAATGTTCAGGAATCGCTTTGGTCCATTAAACAAAGCGCGGGGCAAAGTGTATTAGCTTGACGATATATCTGGCCTGAAAAATGGCAATTTTGACTTCCGTTCCTTGTTGTTGAAACATATGCCTCCAATGAGTAAGCATCGAGAGGCTTATTCGTGCCTTTATTACCAAACCGGAATGCACCCAGAAAATATCTGGAAATTGCTTCGTCCTACTTCGGCCAGTCCTACCCGCGTAGTCCAATGGCCACCTTCTATACCGTTAAAACATCGTTAGGAAAGCATACCCCATTATAATAGAGACAAAAGCAGCATGGTGCAAACCGCGATAACATACACTGCTGAAAGCTGCAAGGAGAAGCAATCAAGGAGGAAATTCTTAGATGATATTGAAGAGAGGCACGACGTTCGGGAACGAGAGAAGTGAAGGGATCAGCTGGACAGCTATGTTAATTCTGAAGACGTACGCACAGACATTTTAAGTTTGCTTCAGCGGTGAAAGTTAAGAAAAAAAAACTGCCGACGCGCCTTCGCCATTCGCAAGGTAGATGTGCGCAGCTACAAGTAGTGCAATCCGGGCAAGATAATTTCACGCGGCATGCTGTAATGCAAAAGCACATGGCGTGCCTAATGTAGGAATCTCTTCATAATTTGTTTTTTTTTTTTTGCACAACATTAAAAAAAAAAGGTTGCGAGAAAGGAGAAACGGGCTTCGTTTCTCCTTCAAGCCGGCGAGTTGCTCCTTTGCGCAAGCTTCACGAGTCGCGCCCTCTTGCGGCGAATGAAAATGGAGCAACGTTCCTCCCCCAAACCTCGCTGTTTCTCCATTTACTCTTCCGCGTACGCTAGCTGAGTTATCGCGAAGCTGTGCGTCGGCTGTGCATCGGCATTTTACCGGCTGTGTGCTACCGGTTATCTTCTGCGGGTTCAAACGGCGATCCTCTACAGAGACTGCTGTTGAACGCTGTCATTTTTAAGATGGGCAGTTCCGCGTGCAACGTCACTTTTCTTTTTTGCTCGATCTGTGTGCGATATCGACGCCGATCAAGACAGATGATCGCAAAACAGGCAAGTTCATTTTCTGATTGATAATCGGTACGCCCATGCGTACTGCTGTCAGCAATATTCTGCGCTTTGCACGCAGTGCTTGTGGACAGCATTATCTATATAACTTAAGCGAGCTAAGCTGCAACTACATTTGCCGGTTATGTTGTTTGTATGCGCTGCTACACGGTCACCTGTGATCGCATTCAGGTCCGATCGGGATTTAGACGATAATGCAAATACCGGTGTCACACGGCCGCTCCTGATCACGATCGAATTTCACCATAGCGATTGGCTCTGTTGCGCTAGCTGCGAAAGCGAGCCTATCACTGCTGAAAATTTGGATCCTGATCGGACTCCATCGCGATCAACAGTGCACCGTGTGACGCCGGTATAAAACCGCTTATTGAAAAACACCTGCTCCCCTCATTATGCAAAGTGACCGATAGTTTCGTTACATCTATTTTGTCGAGTCGCACTCTAGTTTATGACTTTGACGGCTGTAGCAGGGGCGTTGCCGGAATTTTTTTCTGCGGGGGGTGGGAGGGGTTCAATTATGCTGTTTGTATGTCCGTGCGTGCGTTTGTATGTGTGCGTGCATATATACGCAAGCGAATTTGAAAATTTTCGGGGAGGCTTGATCCCCCCCCCCCCACACACACACACACACTCAACACTCCCTGTTATATAATAAGATTTCGTGCGCATTTTATACAACTTCCTTTCTGCTGCAATTTTAAATATACGGATTGTGCGATGCAAAAGAAGGCCACTTAGTAATATCATCTTCTTGCCATACATCATGCTTCACCATCCTCTATTTAAAAGGAGATATCATTTTGTCTATTTTCGGGTTGTTGGATTTCTTTGCAATTGAATATAACATTTTTTTTTCAATTCATTTTCTTTTGTTTCTTCCAGAAAATATCCTGGTTACGAGTACACACCCCACATTTTTGAATGCGTACCACCAATGTCAAGGAAATACGGCAAATTAAAAGGCACTTGCAGTGTTTTTTTGTTATGCATGGCCCATTGAAAGGAGACATCACAACCATCTATAAACGGCTTCTTGAAATTGATCTAAATTGAAGCTGCCAATATGGTCACTCTCTGATATGACGTATCTTTGCTTCCATAACTCAATAAATATATATGAATAAATGAAGGGAGATAATTCTGAGTGCTCGTTTCTTTTTGTTTGACACAATCTTAATGAAAACCAGCTGATAATGAAGCCATGGAAGGTATAGGGGACATTAATGCTGTTTCAAGTGTATTGTAATATTTTGATGTAGATGTGAAGAAATTAAAGTGGACGAAAAGACAACTTGCCGCTGGCAGGGCAAGTTGTATTTTCATCCACTTGATTTTTTTAAGGTTTTCGTTAAGGTTGTGTTAAATATTCATAAGATACGTATGTAAAAAGAACAGCTGTAGTCATGCGTAGAGGGCTCCATTAGGGCAAGCCATGTTTCACTGCAGCGCAACACCCCTCTCCCCGCCACCCCCTCGAGTACAGTCCTAAGAAAAATAATGCTTGTGATATATAAAAAAAATTAAAGTGTTTTTTTTTTTTCAGACTGTTTAATCAAATCATTGTGAAACTCCTCTTACTCATGAGTGGAGACCGGATTTTACACAAATGCCTATTTTGTTCTTTGCGTTCCTATTGTGCCACTTTGACATAGGAGCATAAATCAGAGCCTAAGGAGGGCTTTTATAGTGTTTTTATAGTGCCTGTAATTGCCTATTTCTGGCGTTTGTGCCTAAATTCCTATAAGTGCCTATAAATGTCTATATTCAAAATCAGTGCCAATATGAATACTATTTAGCAAGGTATGTGACCGGGCTAGTTGGTATTCCATGACGACGTGAACAGCGCGTGAGACAGACAAGGACAGAATAACCGACGAGGACTAGCGCTGACCTTTCCTACAGGAACGCATGGGTCACGCCGGGAGTACCGACGAAGCACGTCTACACCTTCTGAGACACAGCGTTCACATTCACCTTCTGGAGCCTTCTTAGACACATCATGCACCATCGAAAGAAGTTCAGCCGGAGAGTTCTGTCTTTCGAAGGCATACTTGGGTCCGAGAGCGATAGTCTTCCGTACTATTTAGCGTCAAATTTTGCCTTTGAGTACAGTTTGAGACCGTTATTCATGTTACCGGGCAAAACTGACCTTTCGGAACTCTATGGTATGCACCCTAGTTCTCTAGTTCAACTAACTTCCGGAAAGCAAGCACTAGTAGCAGTGAAAAGGGACGCGCCAGACCACATTATGCCCCCCCGCACTGATATAGCGTGAGTGGTTGGAGGATGGGGAGGAGGAGAAGAGGCAAAAAAGGCGCCACTTCTGCAACCCTGAATGGGAGAACGTACCAACGTATACATCGGAATTGGTTGAGGAAGACAAAGGTGGAAAGAGGAGGGGGGAAGAAGAAGAGAGTGGTGTCCATGGCAGAGGATGTGGCGGGCTGCTTTTACAGCCGCTTTTCCAGTCCAGTGTTCCTATAGAATTCAAGCACCTCCTTGAAGACCTGGATGTGGTGGGGGGGGAGGTTGAGCAGGGAACAGGAGATGCCTTTGTGCAGCCGCAGGAAGATGGAGAACAAATGCGAAATGGTGGAGTGCCGTCAGGGGAAAGTAGAGTGTAGATAAAAAAACAGACGTGCACGTGGCTTTTGTTTTGTTTGTAATTTACTTCTTAAGGAGCACTTCATCAGGTCACATGAATTTTTAGACACTGGTAGTTGTTGCATGTCCAATGAAGAGCCTTGTACCCCAAGAACTTTTGAATTGGTTCATTACGAGCTGCGAAAGAATGATGCGAGGAGGTGAGCTTGAAACCTTTGCCGCTCACCCTGGTTAGACCTCGCAAGCCTAATTCCTTCCCTGCCCTCTTCGGTGTCGGAGCAACTCGAAGCTGGAAGATCACAAGAAAGCAGACGCATCAACGCGTCTTGCGCACGCAAGGTTGTATGCACATGACATGCCCAAGCCAGGCCGTGCACTCAAGCGGTGTTGTGTCAATTAGGCGTTCTCTGTAGTGCACTGCCTGTTTCTGTGAAATGGATCCCCTCTAGGCGTGCACGTTTGGAGAGGCTGGCAAGGATCATGTATCCTTAGCGCGATACACAATGTCGCACCGCTGGAACTTTTGTAAGGGACGGTGCTCCAAAAACACGCCAAACGTTGCCAGGGCTGGTGCCGGCATGACTTGGGTACGGCGAGAACATGAACACAAACGAAATGGAGGCTGCTTAGTCTCGCATCTCACTCGATTCGAAATAAAAATAATAATAATAAAAACACGCACAGATTCCGTTTGCATGCTTAATATTTCAATCAACTTTCATTCTTTTTTTCAAGCAACAGATTGCACAAATTACACCTGTCGCCTCAAATAATTTTCACAGTGTCGCTTAATACTGTGACATACGCAGGACCATTCCCTGTTGTATGCTGGTTGTACGTCACCTCCTCCATGTTGGGGCGCGCATGTGAGATGAAGGGCAAGCAGCGTTCAGTCTGATATCCTACACTAAGCTGCTTTGATCTCCTACACTGAGCTGCCTTGCTCCAGTTGTTCCAAGATCCGAGTGTAACGTGCAACTCGACATTGCCTCTGCAATGCACATTGGTTTATATGTGGCTGTACAATGCACGCACTGCTTGTAATAGATTATGAACAAGCTTAAATTACCACATAAAAGCCTGTCATTTTGTACTAGCTAATAATTTGGTGAATTATTCCAGAAAAAAAATCTACAGCAAATCTATGATCACCTCACAAAAGCACACTTAGCAGCATGGGCGTTGGCAGGATTTTGTCTTGGGGGGTGTAAACCCGTGTTTCATTGTGGCTGGGGGGAGGGGGAGAGTGCTGGTGTAGCTTGGGTGAGGGGCAAGTGCCGGCGTGGCTTGAAGGGGGGAAAGTGCCCGTTTTGCAACCCCCTGCTGACACCCATGTTTAGCAGAAAACATGAAAGAAAACAGGGAACCTTAAAGCAGTTAGCAGAGACGGACAAACAAGTGTAGTTTCACATGTAGGATAATGACAAAATTGTGCATACAGAATCTTCATATTGGAATAGTGGAATTACAGCTTTAGCAAAACTGCTGAAAGAGTGCTACATAAGTGATGATATTCTGCACAGCAGTTTACATCAATGCAATTGTGCGCTGTCAAGAATGATCACTAGGTGTGGAGACGTCGAATTACTGTGCTACTAACTGTGCATTGTAGCATCTCTGGCATTACACCTCTTCGTTTTGACTCTGCCAGAAGGGTCGGCATTTGACTACAGTGTAACAAAGATGTGCCAATGAACAAAGAGGAAAAATAGGCATATGAGGGTTTTGTTTAGTTAGTTCGCCTGTAAGCCAAAAAGATGCAGGCAACTTGGCACACATCCGCAAAACTTGGGAAGTCAGCCTTGCGAAAGCTATTCTAGAAAACAACGTAGTGTGTCACAACCTCACAAAATCCGCGGCTAGAGTACAGATCAAGTGGGTAGAAACCCTCTATGTGATCCGGAATCATTGCAACAAAGTCGGGAGATACCTTGACAATGTAAGATGACCTGTGTTCATCGGCATTCCACAGTTTCAAGGGGCTTGCATAAGAGCACTAATGAACCCCTAACAACAAGGACTCTTTCAATTTGCATGAACTGTGGTTCACCATCGTGCACACTGTGTACAAAAGTGTCACCTGTGCGATAACAGTAACCACTAAAGCTTGCGGTTGTAGTTGTCGAGACCAGCTCCTCTTCAGTCACTTTACGAAGAGCTGACTGCTGCTCTTCTGGAAGTTCTCCTACACTGAGCTGCTTTGCTCCAGTCGTTTCAAGGGCAGAGTCTAAAGTGTTGCCCGACAGCTCATATGCCTGAAGAAGCTGGTGACGTGTTGCAAGTGTAAGGCAGATGTTCTTGAAGTTCTTGGTCTTGGATGCAATGCTCTTGAAATAGGAATGTTTAGCTTCAAATCGCATGCCCCAGTAACGGCGTGGTGGGCCGTACTTGATTATATACTTTGGGTAGTGGAGCAAGAAGTGTAGTTTCGGTGTCACTGCTGCATTTGGGTACTGCACTGTGTATAGTTCCAGAAACTCCTCCACTTACACCTGTAGATACGGCACACAGCTCTTTGGGATTTTCTCAGCCAAAATGATGTCAACGATATGCCTGTATGCCAAGTACACCTCCCAGTGAGAATTGCCTTCAGGAACATCTTGGGCATATATCTGGGGAAGCAGACGAAACAAGCACCATTTCTGGCTTGCTGATCCCCGCAGGGAGGCTTTGCCGTTAAGAAATGCAACCTTAACGGCAGGAGGGGTGGCCTTCTTGTCATGAAAGCCATATTTAAAGGATGATATCCTTTCAAGGTCCTGCTTACGGATCACTCGGTCATGCACTAAACCTCCCAGAACATGGCGAAGGACACACTCAATACCCCCTTCAAGAATGTCATGCATGGCGTCAGGAGGGAGTTGTTCTGTGATGTCAAATTTTTCAAGAGCTTGTAATGGTGAAGCACTTGTGATGCCGTACAAGGGCCCATTCACAGCTGGGTCAAGTGCGAATGCTTCCATATGGCTCTTCTGTGCTGCGCTTGTCCTCTCGACACAGTCATCCAATCTACGCAGCATTCGCAGTTGTTTGTGTGATGCTAAGCAGTAACGGCAGACTCTGCCTCTGCTAAAGCAGCACTGGAGGCCTGCCAAGCGGTGCATTGAGAGGTTGTCTCCAATGAAAGCCACGACTGCAACATGGAAGTGCCGATTCGCAGCATACACTCCATTTTGTTGTATTAAATTCAAGTCTTGCAAAAGCGGCTGCAGCACCTTTTCCATGCCATGTCGTAACACAACACGGTATTCCACAACCAGAAGCAGGTGAATTGAGCTGAGTTTTGAGCGGTGTCGGGGATGCAGATTCAAAACAGAGAAGTAGACTGCTAGAATCTTGTGCCGTCCAGTAGCACCACTGAGTGGATTCACAAGCTCCAATTCATCAGTGTACAACAGCAGAAATATCGTGTTGTTGCTGCTGTCCCGAGTGAGGTGGTCGTACCTGCTGAATGCATCACCATCGGTGAAGTCGCAGAGCACATCTTGAGGCTTCGCAGTAGGCTATGAAATACATTCCAACAAGTCTTCAGATGTCAGGAAGTTTGCAAGCAGTTTAGAGATGGGAATGTAACATTCGATGTCACTGAGAATGCCGGTCTGCAGTGGCACCTGAATAACGTCGGTATAATTAAAGTGTTCTGAGATATACTTTTTCTCAGGTGGGTGCTTTCAAGTCGGAAAATATGTTGCTCACGATATCAGTCGCATTCAGCTGACGTGGCAGGTTTTCCACTGTGCATGGTGCCACACTTCCTTCCATGAGGAGCTTCACTGTTTTTTGCATCAGCCCATCAATGACATCGTAAATGAGAGATTTCAAGATGGAGAAAATTTCATCAGTGGTGCTGAATGCCAGTTTCAGCTTTTCTGTTATTTTGACATAGGACATTGCCAATTGTTTCTTGATTTTGGTGATGAAGCAAATGTTCGAGGCAGAATCATGACTATGTTCTTCCGACAACGTTGGGGCAGCAGGAATAGAAACGTCTTCAGTTTCTTCGCTGGAGCCCCAGTCAGCTGCTTGTTCGTTGTCTATAAGGCCAGCAGCTTTTCTGTGCACTCGATACACGTGCTTCTTGTAGGCAAAGTAACGCCGAAATGATGCCGCGCAACCGTCTATTCCACACAACACATGGAAATCTGGCTCGATGCTGTGGACTCTCATGTGGTTTACAACCCGCTTGATGGAAGTTCCCCAAAATGTGCACCTTGGGCACTGCGTGACTGGCATTGCGTTTTTTTTTTTTGCTCAACTTGGATCACATTGTCAATTGCATATAGTTGACAGTGCAGTCAGCATCAATAAAGCTCTTCGGGTACAGCTCGCTGCGCACGTTTTGAGATGCAGAGCAGTTGACGTCTCATGCCGATGATACGACCAGTACACAGAGCCACCGAGATAACTGCATGAAACTGTTAATGGCACACAGAAACGCTCAACACAAACCACGAAACTGATATTCATGCACTTTCAACGTACAGAAAGTCAGTATGTTTGGTTGCTGTTATCGTGATGTCAGTTTCATTTTGTTTGAATCGATGATCGCTGAGTGTATTCAGGCCAGCGTGCTGACAGAATCGTCGACCGGAGATGGTCGGGGACGACAACAAGACAGCAGTGAGAGCTAATTTGCTGACGAAAGTGAATCACTCATGGCAGACAGCTGATCGCGTACAACTGTTTCGGCTGCAGGTTTGGATTGCCACCGTCAATGGAGTGTCTCAAGTGCCACTTGCTGCACTTGTATTCAGCAACAAAGCGATTGATGTCTCACGCTGCACACACAGCCACACACACACACACAGCCACAGCCACACACACACACATCCACAGCCACACACACAGCCACATAGGTACCAGCACAAAACTGCAAACGACACACAGGCCCACAAAAGAAATCACGAAACTGATATTCACGCACTCTCGACGTGCAGCAAGTCGATATCTTTGGCTGCTGTTATCGTGATGTCAGTTTCATTTCGTCTGGATTGATGATCGTTGAGTGTATTCGGGCCAGCAAGTTGACTGAATCATCGACCGGAGACGGTCGGTGACAACAAGACGGCAGTGACAGCTAATTTGCTGACGAAAGTGAATCACTTATAGCAGACAGCTGATCGCGTACAACTGTTTTGGCTGCAGGGTTTGGATTGCCACCGTCAATAAAGTGTCTCAAGTGCCACTTGCTGCACTTGTATTCAGCAGCAAAGCGATTGACGTCTCACGCTGCACACACACACACAACCACAGCCACACACACACAGCCACAGAGGTACCAGCACGAAACTGCAAACGACACACAGGCCCAAAAAGAAATCACGAAACTGATATTCAGGCACTCTGGACGTGCAGCAAGTCGATATGTTTGGCTGCTGTTATCGTGATGTCAGTTTCATTTTCGTTTGGACCGATGATCGGTGAGTGTATTCGGGCCAGCAAGCTGACTGACCGAAGATGGTCGGGGGACGACAAGACGGCAGTGACAGCTAATTTGTTGGCAAAAGCGAATCACTCATGCCAGACAGCTGATCGCGTACGACGGTTTCGGCTGCAGTTTTGGATTGCCACCGTCAATGAAGTGTCTCACGTGTCACTTGCTGCACTCGTATTCAGCAGCAAAGTGAGTGACGTCTCACGTTGAAGACAGGGACAGCACACAGGTACCAGCACGAAACTGCGAACGACACACAGGCACGCAAAAGAAATCACTAAACTGATATTCACGCGCTCTCGACGTGCAGCAAGTCAGTATGTTTGGCTGCTGTTATCCTGATGCCAGTTTCATTTTGTTTGGATCGATGATCGCTGAGTGTATTCGTGCCAGCGTGCTGACAGAATCGTCGACCGGAGATAGTCGGGGACGACAACAAGACGGCAGTGACAGCTAATTCGCTGGCAAAAGCGAATCACTCATGGCAGTCAGCTGATCGCGCACGGCTGTGTCGGCTGCACTTTTCGGATTGTTGCCGTTGTGAGATAATGCACTGCGGCAAAAAAAGAACATTAGAAGTTGTAATGGCAATAGTTGAAAATGGGTAGTTAGTGTTTTTTAAAACGGTTTTCTTTTATACAAATTTCGCGTAACTTGTTTGACCCGCTTGCGCGCAACGCGAGGATATGCCGTGGCGTACTCTTCTCTAATAGTGTATATAGTTCCGTTTTCGTGCGTTGGCCCAGAATTTGCTTGGCTCCCCTCGATCGCCTGCTCTTCTGTTCTTTTCGTTTGCTTTTCGGCGCTGTGAAATGCTCAGATGCGTTGCATTTTTCGGCAAATTCTGCCGTCCGCTACATATTCCAGAAGATCACACCTCTGGAAACTCTAAAGAGCACGTTTGTTCTGAAGTTCCCCGAAGCGAAAACAACGGAGAATCTTCTTTTCCAGGTGAGATATTCTTTGTTGCATTTCAGAAAGAGGTTGCTGGGCAATTCCTTATTTATTTACTTTTTTTTTGTTTGAAAGCACATATTGCATCGGAGTATCGCCGAAATGATGTCACGGAATATTTGTGCTCTCGTAGCGACAGAACAGCTGCTGAGTTTTTAACATGATCGAAAATATTTGAAAGTTTATAGCACCCACCCAAGACAAAACACACACACAGTTAGTTTGTGTGACGTATTTTCGCTTTTTTATATAATCATGAAATGCAATTACCCTGTGTATTTCAATTTTGACATGCCAATTCATGAGTGCTGTGAAAGAACTCACTTTTCCCCTTTTTTGTTTCTTTCATCACCACTTCTGCCATTAGCGCTTCAAACTATGAGGTTACTTCCTCTTCAGGGCTGACCGAACGCGATACTAATACTTCAGTGTTGTGCTTATAGCTAGTACATGTTATTTGTATTGCGAGTTTCAGTTAGCCCACATAAAGAAAGAAAATAAAAGAGAGAATATCAGCATGAACTATCTAGCCCCAATTATTGCTCTGCTTATGTTTAAATGCATGTTGTAGGACCCCAGATGGTATAAAATTAATCTGGAGAGCAATCCACCTCAACACCTTAATATATTAATCTAGATTTCGACACATAAAGCCCCTGAATTTATTTTAATTAAATATTTCTGCCTTCCAACTTTCACCACGTTACTTTGATACATGGGCTTTCATGTTCGCAACTTTCATGCAGTGATTGTCTGGCAGTGTACGCTATATACTTTCTTGGTCATTTATGTGCAGGTGTATGACACTGAACTTGGCGAGTTCCTGGATTGGGACGAAGGCACAATTTTAACAGCAAGCTCAAAGATCAGAGCAGTGCAGCTGGAGCCCCCAGAACCATCAACGCTGCCTCCACCTGTGACAGCTGAAGTAGTGTAAGAAGTACTTAACTCTATGAGGAATAAGATGCACCCTACGTGTATGAACGGATAATGTATATAAATTTTGTGGTGAAGGAGAGAGGTTGATTTAATGGGTATTTAAAGAATATAGCGGCAGCCAACCAAGATGCCCGAATAGACCCCTAGCTTGAGCATTTTAAGCACCCCTGTTGTTTTCATCACTTCGGAGAGTACCACACTAACTCATTTTTTGAATAGCTCTGTATCACACACACAGACACACACGCACACGCACGCACGCACGCACGCACGCACACACACACTAAAAGAGCTGAGGGGGTTCTGACACCCCCTGAAATCTTTCTATGCTTTAACTTTTCGGATAAAGTATTTACACGCCGTCAAATCGACCCCCAGTTACAAAGTCAGCCGTTTGACCCTTAACAACCCCCGAAAATAATTACTGGCTAAAGCCTTGGTGCAGGGTAATCCTGTGGGATGTAGAAAGTTCCAAGTTTGTTTATTTTCGCAGGCAGTCAAAGGGGGATGTATGGGCACAAGTGAGGGGGCTTTAGTGGGGGGATGAGGAAAGTGTAAGAACGTATTCACAGGGCAGATGCGGTGGCTAGGGTGCAAAGGTAAGTGTCGGTTTCTTGTGGTCAGTCCAGCTTTGCCACCAAGTGCTGCAACTTCTGAGAATGATGAAGTTTTGGACACTATGATGGGACTAGACAGTTCTTGCTAGCACAGAAAGAATATCAGTTTCGTAAAGTGCATTTTGTAAAATTTGAATCCACAGAAATGTTTGCTCATATTTAGTGCTAGCATTGTGTGTGACATTTTATTTAATTGCTTTGTCGCGTACACCTGCTACACTCTTCAACGCAGCAGATTTCCTTGGTAGGAAGATTCAGCAGTACCACAGAACTTTTCTGATAGTCTGTCAATGACACGGTGGAACTACTCATCCAGAGTGACACTCTGTATGCTGTTTGACGAGATCGTAAACATAAAGTTGCACAGGTTTATTCCCCTGCTTCTTCTGCAATTATGAAGTCTCCCCAGGCTCTCTATATTGGGGATACCACCTATCCAGGCTTAAAATTTATGAAATCTGAAGAAAATGCATATTAGCATGAGAAATACAGGTGATTTCTTTGTAAAATGTGACCTTGTGCCCCCTAGTTGCCATGTGCTGCAACATTTTGCTTTTGATGACATATTCCTGGTAAATAGGTCAGTAGTCTGTGATTCTAAGTATAATTATAATGGTGACCTTAAATATGACCACAAAGCAAAAATTGAATGTGTGCTGCCGCCGCCTTTGTTTTTTGACGGCACATAATTCAGTGATATTACTGCCCCATAGGGGAAACAAATTCCCTGGTGTCAGGTCTCTCAGCATAGCCACAAGAAGTTAGAATTGTAGGATAGGGTAAGATTATTAATAGAGGGAGTTATCTGTAACTCAGAGTTGCACTGATCCTGAAATGATTTTCCCCTTTAATTCTTTTCGAGCCGACAGGTTGCTTTCATAGGTCACCTTTATACTTCCAGGCCTGAAGTTCCAACAGTGGAAAAATAATCTACATTGGATCCCAAGAACT
>JALIZH010011277.1:0-36683 GCA_030522465.1 Rhipicephalus appendiculatus
CGTAAGTGAATAGTTTTATTGTATGCTGTGCGCTTACTTAACGTTGTTCTCATGAAGCATAGGACTGGCGTCGTTCATCATCTTTTCAGTGCTCGTCAGCGTCTCGGACAGCCCCATGCAACGCGCATTCAGTGACTACCGAAACGTTTGTTTCCCTTAAATATTAGCAGACTACATTTTTTTTATTTGTGCAGCCCTGGATTTCGGCTTTACGAGTTGCCTTGCAGAGATCTGTAATTCCTCGACCACGACATTCGAAGAAGCCTTCACATCAATCGTTCTCCTTTTACATTTGATTAGCCCGGCTGCTATCAGACATTCATATGGTTTTGACCTAGTCGACTTCTGCAAATGTGGATGTGTGACTCAATGTTTAAGGCGTTTGGTTTTGCGGAGAAAGTAAAACGTATTTAGCAATGTTCAAAATGTGAAAAATAGTTTGGGGCCAATGCCTAGTCCGGGTTCTCCAGAATGACACCAGCGACGAGTCGGGCCAGCTGTGTCATGGCTCTGATGACCTTGAGCATCATTCAGCAGGTTCTCGTTGCGTAAAGGGGAAAGAAAAACTGGTGACAGTTTGTGGTGCATTCCGTCGTGGTATGGAAGATCGTGGACGATTTTTCGCAGCCCGGGAAAAAGTGCTTAGCATTTTACCCACCTTTGGAGCGTAAAGTCCGCGTTGAAGCCCCACCTTGTCAGGTCAATTTATTGTTTATTTCTTTATGGCGATCGCCATCAATCTTACGACACGGACGGACCGACAGCTTTTGCGTTGAATTGGCAAAAAAATGCTTGGGTCTTTAATACCTTAGGGTAACGGTGCAACGGATCACAAGGTTGGGGGTTAACGACGTGGTGATAAACATGTTAACCGCGTTCACACACTTTCGTGACGTTGTTTATTCAGCGAGAACAAGGAGCTCACCGATGAGTGAATTTCATGCGGTGCCATTAGCAGCAGGAATTAAGCGAGATTCTCTAAAGTCGGGGATTTAATACAGTGAGCTGCGGAACATTTTTGACGCATCTTAAGACAACGATCTCTCCACGTAGGCCTTTCAGAGAGGGCAACATATATGCACCCGCAATTTTTTGAGAGATCAAGCATCTATGACGCTGTTTGTCATCACTTTTTATGAAACGGGATTGATTTCAGAAATTTGCTCCTTGATCTGATCATATAGCCAAAGGTAACCTCAAGTACCTTCAAATGTTCACGGATATCAACTGGGTCACGAAATATGAAAAATACTGCCTTGTATGGCCAGGGACAAAAAAAAACAGCAACAAAAATAATTTTTTATGCACCACATTTATTTCGCTATTTCCAGCAGTAACATCACATTAAGGGTTAAATATCTCATGAATTGAGGAAGATGAATAACCTGGCTTGAAGTCACCTCCTTTATTCAATGTCCTGCGAGGAAGCTGAAAAGATACGAAGTGGGGTTGAAAGGCGATATACTGAACAAGCTACGAAAAAAAATATCACGCAAAATCCTATTGGAGAGTTGCCTAATACATGCGTAAGCATTGCGTTTTATTTTCAAAAATAGCCGTTCGGCATCAACATGGCGTATTCGTCTCTCTAACGCTCTTCTGCGTTCCATCCTTGAACTTTTCCAAATTTGCACTTCGTGCATAAATTCTACCTGAGACGCTATATCGACGCCGGTCCAAAACGGGGCGCCATCCTCACAACCTTTTTCGTAACTGTTGAGTGCACCGCTGCCTGTTTCCCTCCCCTCCCACCAGTCCTTCAGTCCGCCCGTATCCCAGATCAGTGCGAAGACCTCCTTCGCGACGGCGCCACCGAGGTCCGCCGGGCGCTCGTCCGGCGGGCCAGGGCTATCGCAGAAGTTGTCACCAGAGTTCCGGATAGGAACCCTCCCCGTTTGTTTACACTTCAAGAAAGAAGTGTTTTCATCATCATCTTGTCTTTAGCAGTCTTGCGTGGGCCATGGGACAATGGTCCGGATGCTGTCCCGGGGCATGGCATTCCGCGGCCACAGAAAAGCGTGTTTCTCATGAAAATTTTGCAAAGTTGTAATTTTCGTGATGTGTACAGTCCTCCATGTAGCCTTTAAAGCTTGTGCTACAGGGAGCTTTAATTCCATTGCCATGAAATTCAGTGAAGCCTTCATATAGAGTGCTATCTTGCTACATTTTCTGAACCACGGGTACAACACATTCATGTAGGATCCATATATTTATATTTTCCAAGCATGGATGCGCAGCGTAGTGGTCAAGACATTCACCTGTGGAGATTGTGGGCACAGGTTCAATACCAAACACCTTAGTGAAAACTTGCTTTTTATTGTTGATTTATTCATAGCGGTGGTTGTGCTATGTGGCAGAGAGAGGGGCGGACATTTTTGTCGTTGAGTCGGCATAATAATGCGTACGCTTTTAAAAGGCACAAAGCTTACGGGTCCAGTATTCTACAGGACAACTATATATTGGTATTTTTCAGTTTTGAATCCTTTATTTGCGTCATCGATTAGCTGACACGAGATATGCAATCTTTATTGCAAAGACGAGTTATGTGACCGTATTTATGTACTAATAGTTCATGAGTATCTGCATATCATGCAAAATTTAATGTCGAAAGCGTATTATGACAAGCCTAGAAACAATTGCAAGTCAGCCATTAAAGCCACTTTATGTCTCTCCTTTCTACACTGGCATTTTGATGCTTGTTTAGTCGTACTTTCCATAGAACGTGAACCAAGACGTTGTCTTCCCTGGTGAATGAAAGATATACGCTGGAAAAACGATACCGATTACGTCGTTTAAAGACGACGAGATGTACTGCTACTTTGTGCTCATTGGAAAGCGAGATATTTTGTTGCAGTTGCATAAATTTTTCCAGACGTCAGTGGTAAATTTCTTGCCCATCCGCCATTATATAAAATCTGTTGTTTTCCCTAGTTGTCGAAAATTGAAGAAACCAGAAGTCGCTATGTCACTGGAATGTCCATACATGGCGTACACAGCATCAATGAAGTGAAACTAATTTTTAATTTGGCTTTTCGCGGGTGTCTTGTTTAGGTTGAGCATAATTCGGTTTCGTCTTTCTTTTAATTTTGTTTATAAACTTCGTAAAGTTCCTAATACGTAGAATCGGTTACCCAGACGCATCGGGGTTTTGCCTTTAAAATGTTGCAGGCTACGCAATGATTGCATGAAAATGTACGAGGAAAATTTTACTTTTTTGGCCTCTCATAAGACTGGCGCGTCGTATTTTGAAGTAAATACCAGATGTAGAAGTTGAATGTGTATTTGAAACATGGAAGTATTAAACAGAAGTTAGTACTAGGCCGGGAATTGTGTACTTATACTTCACTCGCTTAGCTTTGATTACTTTTTTTTGCGTTTACGTTAGGTGAAATATGGGATGCGAAATGAAACATTGGAACCCGCTACATAGCGTGGGTGGAGTA
This sequence comes from Rhipicephalus appendiculatus, assembly GCA_030522465.1. Taxonomy (NCBI): domain Eukaryota; kingdom Metazoa; phylum Arthropoda; class Arachnida; order Ixodida; family Ixodidae; genus Rhipicephalus; species Rhipicephalus appendiculatus. The sequence continues at coordinate 3,444 of JALIZH010011277.1, forward strand.
CAGCATAAGTGAGACTGCCTTCAAGATGTATCGCGTATTACCCACAGCAATGAACTTATTTTCTGTAGCATATTCTTAATTGTGGCTGTACACGTTTTCTTATCATATATTACCGACATTGCCATTGCCGCTTCCCGCGAACTTTTCAGAAACCTCTTGAATTCGAGTTGCAGAAAATCTCTAATATTTAAACGACTTACCGCAACGACACAGACATGGAGATACATCTGGGTTGCAGTCGATAAACTGATTGGCTGCACAGCTGCCTTGGAAGTTACGAATAATAAATTGGCAAGGATTCTCGTTTTTCACTGCAAGACAAAAGAAAATATAAAATTAGCAAAATTACGTCACGCCCAGATAATGCATCCATCTATGACTGCAATAGGCGGGAGACAAAAGAAAAAAATGCAGAGAGGTCATGTACGATTAGGTCATACGCAGTGTAACATGAGGGCTGAGTGACTTAAATATCCTGTTCAGGCGCGAGTCATGGTGCACTGTCAGGAAATACGTCACAGTCGCATGACATGATTACATTGCAAAGAAGAAAATGAAGGAATGTGTTGTTTTGTCTGAGTTTCAATATTTAATGTTAATTAGCGTCTAATTAAATACCTAACTATCCTGCAATTAGTAACCTTCAGTCTTTGCATGAAAAGAACCAAATATTATGCCCGAAATGCATGAACAGTTTTCTTATGGTTGCACTGGTTTCCAGCAAAGAAAACAAAAATACTCTTGACGTTGTTCCTGGAACGAGGCACGTCGAACAATCGTGGAACATGGTGGTGTCTCTGGCAAAGTGATCCTCTGCCCCAATACGAAGCACAATGAAGTTAATTGAGCGTTAGTTGTCCACTCAAGAAGCCAGCAAGAATGTGCACATTGAGTTTCGAGCCATTAAAGGAAACACGCAGTGGGTGACGCACCTCCGTAATTTATGTATACAATTGTTCACACGGCGCCTTGAAGAAGGTCAAACGGCTTTTCCTTTACGCGAAAGTTCTGCCTGCATCTCTTGCATTCGACATAATAGTATCATTGCAATAATTTTGTTTATTCTTTCACTTAGTAATTTTTATTAAATCTATAGCCTCAAGTGCAGAGCATTCCTGCTAGAAGGTTACCAGTTGTTGAAGTAAATAAGTTTTCATAACCTTCTTGGACGTAAATGCGTGTATGTGACCTCTATACTGATCGTTTACACGTAATGTCCGCATGATATGTCTAATCTTTCTTCGGGTATCAAAATCTGATGCAGGTGGCGACAGGATTCTCAGGTTGAGCTCAGATGTGAGATAAGCAAACGCAGGATTATTCAGGAACATATGCCGTGCTTGTCCACTATTGTCCTTTAGTGCTTATGCTGCATTCAGTAAACTTTTTCTGGTCTCTTCGGGTGTTTATAGCAGTTTCATGACAGCGCAGAGGACAACCATAAGCTTCTCAATATTCTAATTAAAGTGGCTGTAGAAATCGAAAAAAGTTCGCCTAATGGCTCTAATTACTATACTTGTCGGATATATCAGGTAATAATGTTTTAGGCTGTGCTTGCGGTATTCCAATGTAAGAACGTTTAGCTTTGTTATAGCAGAAAAGGGGTCTTGCTAACGCTTCAACTGTGCCAGTGGGTTGCGCAGATGCTTGAGAAACTCGATCGGAATGTTGATGTTTAGTCTACAATGCACTTCTGGCTGCGTTATTGCGACTCTCAGCCGTCTGTTTCTCGTATACCGAGAGTTGGAATAACAGTTCGGGGCAAATCTTCTGTAGTGACCGTTCCACACTTCTTTCGATAAATCTCGTTTCTTTATATAAGCGCTCAAGCAAGTTTGCAATACGGGTACAATGACATTATTTTATTTATTTATTTACAAATACTGTTGTCTCAATTATTGAGACATAACAGGAGTGGATACAAATGTTCAACACAGGAAAAACAAATACAATTTAAGAAAATACATGATTACGCAATTCATTTTCAAATTGCTGAGCATCGAGTCTGCGCAGAGACCCGTCAAGCTCATTCCATAGATCCACGGTCCGCGGAAAAAAAGTGCTGTATTGTGCTGTATTAGTGCTGTATTGTAATATTAAGGCGGTAATCTATACGTTGCAAATCAATGGAAACATAAAAAAAAATTCTGCCTACTTACCACAGAAGCACTGACAATCGACTGCAGTGATTAAACATCCAGCTCTCCATCCTGGTAAACAGTTGGTCTGTGGACACTGTGGATCTTCTAAATAACGAAAGAATGAGAGTTTCAACAACAGTTGCGCATCAAAATTTTGTAGGCATGTTTCATATTCAAAGATGATCAGTCAACGTTAGGGCGATGTACCCAAGGCGTTTGAGAGGAACGGCTGCTGACATGCTGAGGATATGCAAAAACCATTTATAGGCGTCGAAAAGTTCGGTGACATCCTGTGCACATGCGCTGCGCTAAAAGACGCCTTAGCCTGTGCAAAAACAGTGTACATAAACAATAACGAATGGAAAATAAACAATTCCTTATGCGTCCTACTTTGTTACGGTTGCATAACCTCACGATGACAGCTCTGAAAGCCTGTGTATGAAGGCCGTGTCAGGTACACAACATATGGTACCGAAAAAAAAGCCACGCATCATGACGAGTGGCCGAAGCTGTGTGTATTGTATGGGTAAGTAACCACGCGCTGCCCGATCGTTGCCCCATATAATGTAAATTGAGTGATATAAAGTGAGATATAATGGCATATGTCTAAGTTGAAGTCGCCGACTAGGATAAAGGATTCGTGCTTGTAGGTGTTTAATATTGTTCCGTTACATATATAATCGGTATCAGTGTATTGTTAAACTTTTTTTTGTCATATGATTTGATTGATGGGTGCTTAAATGGTGTTTTTATAGTGCTGTAGCATTTTATTTTCTTCTGGTTCACAGCCTTTTAATTCGTTCTTGTGAACCTTTTGTTCTTGCATATGCTTTAATTGATGGGCGCTTGAATGTCGGTGTTTTTGCGGTGTTGTAGCCTTTTATTTTGTTCTTATTAAACTTTTGTAAACCTTTTACACGGTGCTGTGCCGTGACGGACACCACGGACACCGGCGTGGACGGAAAAGCCTCGGCCTTAAGTTGCTTCGCCCTTAAAAGTGCTGCAGAACAGTGGGCGGGCGAGTTACGAGTGTACTTCATTCACTTCGTCTTTGCGGCGTCGCCTGAGTTAAAGTAGAGGGAAAGGAAGTTAGCGCTTCAGCTGCGCATCTATTTCACCCACTCCATCCTTGTGCCGTTCACGTGAGCAGCAGCGCAGCAGGGTCGTGAAGCCCAGGGGTCCTGCGGCGATGGTCCTGTCAAGCCGGTATGGTCTCTGAGCTCAATTTTATATCGCTATGGATCCTACTAGGCTTTCACCTTCAGGTTGTTAAAAAATTCAAAGGATCGTCAATTGTTTAATTTATTCAGGTCACGTGGATTAATGCACCACACCCTGAGTTTTCAAGAACAGCGCTCGATGAGGCACTTAAGGCTTTCACCTGAAAATGTCGGCAGCGCATTTCATTCGCTTTTCTTTTTCGTGAGTATGTTTTCTGCGTTGTCCGTCGTGTAATGTTCATTTCACATCTAATGCACATTTTATTATTTGCTCCCAAATGCTTTCATTGATCTGTAATCGCAGATGTTAACCACTTCACAACGAATCTGCCATCGCAGATGTTAACCACTGCACAATGGCTCCACAATAAAGTAATCTTGATAACCAATTGATAAATGAAAGCAATGCAGTAATGACGACATCGTACGTGAATTTGCCAACGCCAGACAGGCACACAAGAGGGTACCAATAGCGAGGAACTTCATCGTGGTGTTTCTGCAAGAGAAAAAATAATTACGATTTACGTGTAAGACTTCTCAGTCAAACTACAATATATTTTTCTCTCACAGGCTAATCTCTTGAAGCAAGTTTACGATCAAAAAGTCATAATTCTAATATCTTATCCCTATCCGGTTGATTCTCAACACATTTCACAGATTAAGGGTTTTCTATTGAAAAAAGTGACGAGACAGCCATTGTCATATTAGGTAGCGTTTACTCATCATTTATTGCGCTCATTTACATGTATACCGAAATAAGGAACAGGAAACCAGTGCGCGGTTTCAAAGCGTCGGATAATTTTATTCGACTTGGTCAGTGACCATGCTTCGTCTATTGACTATTGACTTCAACTATCTATTGACTTCAACTATTGACTAAATGAGGCAACTGGTAACTGAAAAAAAATTTTACAGTGCTTTCTTAGGGAACCTTAATCAAGCATGACTCACCGCCAAACCTAGCCTAAAGCGTCTCCTTGCACATGTTGGGAAAACATTTATGAAGCGTTCACAAATATGCTATCATTCAAATGAGACTGACACTTCCTGATATTTATAAATAAGGTTTTAAATTCCACATCAGAACTCACGTGCAGATCTAGTTTATATATGTTTACTGAATGTAACTTGCAAATATAGTTTGTGGTATTAACTTCCTTTTGACTAATCCACGTACAAAAAAAAAACCGGCAGATCCCACGCACTGTGGGAATCGATGTAACGCGAAGCAACCAGCAGGGAGCAAATCGTGCTGTACATAATATGCATGTGATGATTTCCATGTTAGGACCTGTCATTTATGTTGGTCATACAGTCAAGTCACGCAATACCAATTTTGGTGCATAGCAAGCTAGCGAAATGGACGCAAGTGAGCCATGAGCGTGACATGTAAATGGCGTTGTAGATGACATGCATGCCAAGATTTTCATGTTGCCACCTGCCACTTATGTTCGTTATACAGTCACGTAACGCAATACCAGTTTTGGAGTATATCAAGCTAGCGATACGGCCGTGAGCGCGTCATGAGCGTGCCATGAAAGTCCTGTTGCACATGACAAGTCATGCTTTCCATATTGCCACTTGTCATTTATGTTCGTCCATACAGTCACGTCACGCAATACCAAATTTGGTGTATATCAAACTAGCAAAACGGCCGCGAGCGTGCCAAGAGCGTGGAATGCAAGTCATGTTGCACATGACATGTCATGATTTCCACATTACCACTTTACATTTATGCTTGTTGTACAGTGACGTCACTCAGTACGAAATTGGGTGTATATCATGCTAACGATATGGCCGCAAGCACGCCAGAAGCGTGGCTTGCAAGTCATTTCGCACATGACATGCCATGATTTCCATATTAACACTCGTCATTTATGTTCGTCATACAGTCACGTCACGCAATACCAAATTTAGTGTATATCAAGCTAGAGAAACGGCCGTAAGCGTGCCAGGAGCTGGGGCAGTCAAGTCATGTTGCACATGACATGTCATGATTTCCATTCCACTTCTCATTTAGGTTCGTCATACAGTCACATTACGCAATACCAAATTTGATTTATATCAAGCTAGCGGAAACGGCCGTCAGCGCACCATGAGCGTGGCATGTAACTCATGTTGTACATGACATGCACTTGATTTGCATAATACCATCTGTTATTTATGTTGGTCATGCAGAAATGTCTCACGGCACCAATTACTGATATATCAAGTTAAGAAAACGGCCTCAGGAGCACTACGGCTATGGCGTGTAAATTATAGTTTTTATGATTTTCGCGATATGACCAGTCATTCATGTTCGTCATAGAGTCATGTTACGCCATGCCAATTTTAGTATACATCCCATTAACGATATGTTCAGGAGAGCACGAAGTAGTAGGCGGCTAGATAAATAGATTTGTAGACACGCTGAAAGTTGCCCAAGTTCGCTAAGAAATGGTTCGCATTTAAAATAAATAAAACATGCTAAAGAAATTGATAAAACAAAACATAAGAGTGATGTTATTAAAACCCTGTGTAGGTTCACCTATATTTTTGACCAGGTGATATAAAAACCGGTGGTGGTATATTGATATAAACTACAAAGAAATAGTACGAAATAAATTTCATCAAAATTAAACCAGTAGTTTACTCAACTTACTCGTGAGAGTTTTATCAAAAAGCGCGAAAACACTGTCCCACTGTCTCATGAAGGCATCAATTCGTGATTTCCAACACGTGTTTGGGATGAAACGGCTGAAACAAGTGGCACAGAGTATCACTTTCAAAGTTGGGCTGAGGAAAGTTGTGCGGACCTCATTTAAGCAGGAGTACACCGCCTGCAGTTGCGCCCCTTGTGAGCCTTCATAGCGCTGTGGTGTATTCCTGTAAAGCTTACTTCACCGCATGCACCAACCATTTTTTTTGTATTTGGCTGTCCTTGCTTTTGCTGTCCAAATCGTCGAGTACAGCTGTTGTCCCCAAATATGCGCCTACTTTTCAAGAGTTATACGATATCAAAAAAAAATATTTACATGAACGAATATCCGCAGTTACAAAGAGGAATGAGAGGGACAGTTTCGCAGGGGATACTTCAGACGCATTTATTGGTCACGTTATTGCGCAAACTTATAAAAATTGATGGCTGGAATCTAAAATGACCTCTCTGAAAAACCAGAGAGGTCATTTCCTATCTGAAGAATAGGAAAATTCAGAAGGTATCATACGAAAATTGACCGAAATTAAACGCCATTTTAGCATTATATCCGTCTTTCGAAAGCGTGGAAAATATTTTCTTCAAGACTACGAAGACTCGGGTAAGCTATGAGTGACTTAGTGTTGCGCTATTTGCAACGGTTGATGGGTAAGAAATTTTTTTCTGCAGACAGAGAAGTGGAAGGTATGTCTCCCGCTGCTGCACAAAGGGGTAAGTTAGCGTATCAACGATATTACTGCAACAAATTTGCCACCAGGTGGTTTGATTTGCATAGAGGCAGAAAAGAAATAAATAAGTATAAAGTAATCATCACTTACATATATTACGAGGACAAGTTGATGTTTGCGAGGACGACCAGCAGTCACAGTCAGACTACACAAAGCTGACATCATAAGAGCGGTGACATCGAACATATATAGAAGCTTTACTGGTAAAACGATACAAAACAGAAAAACATTGTGTGTGTGCAAGATGCAGCTTCAATTTCTAGTGGAGATACTGTTACTGACGCAGGCAGTCAAGGTAAATATTTTTAATATATTTCACGCGGTCTGTTTTTCGTTGCTGTTATGTATTCGGGTAATGTTACTGATTTCACAAAGAGTTCATGCCTACACGTGGCCTTGCGCCAGGGGGGCATCGCAATAATGCCTGTACACTTGCTTTTTTTTAAACCCAAGAATCAGGTACATGTAAACGGTGAGAAGGTTGGGGGGATATCTGCATGGTGTTTCTTATCGCTGAAAAATATTTTTTTTATTCTCTTCATCGGTCATACAAATTTTTATTCTCATATATCGTTGACAATTTGTTACGCACATCCTAGAAGAGGCAAAGCAGAGTCTCATTCATCAATTACCGATGCTTTTATATAGCGCAAGTAGGGCGTAATGACAGGTGGGCGATGCCATCGAAGAAGTTGTTGCTTCTTGCAAGCCTGTTCAGGTCACATTAAAGCAGTCGAGGCTTTTCACATTGAAAGCCCAAGTGTGAAGTGATACCTCGTCATATCGCTGTCTATCGATGGATTTCATGGTTTCTTTTTGCGCTGCAGATGACGAGACGAGGACGCTAGGACAATACAGGGACACAGGACAGATGGTGCGCAAACCCTGTATCGTCCTACCGTACTCGTCTCGTCATCTGTAGCGCAACAAAGAAACCATAAACGACCACCAACTAGCCCAATTCATCGCCCTGCTAAACGCTATCGATGGAGCAGCATGAAAGAGAGAAATGGAGTGAATAAGCCTCTTTATCTGAGAACATAGCTTAGGAAAAGCTTCCTTAGTCAAAGCTTCCTTGAGCTTGAGCTCTGACTGCGTCTTGGGCTCACGCCACCAACCTTGATTGATCGTCCAAGTTGCATTGAGCCTCGTTTTACGCGGCTGGGACACTGTGACGACATGCCTGAATTGATATGCCTGATTTAAGGCTCGCGCAAAACATTAGTGAGCTGGTTCCCGCATGATCTTTTGGACGCATCAGCGCCATGGAGAAAGTCACACATTTTAGACATCAAGGAAGAGCAGGGAAGTGTACTTATTTCAGCCTGAAAGTTGTTACTGCCACAATGGCGCTGCTGCCTACAAAAATTCATTCTCTGGCAGAGGACTTAATCTGCACATGCAGAGTAGGGTTACATGTCCCAGATTTTAGCTGATCGAACACTTTCTTTTTTAACTGAGTAATGTCCCTACTACCTAGTATGGAATGCCTTCAAAAAGCGTGAATGTGATGTAGCTCAAGATTATGCCACAAGGGATAAACGGAAGCTCACAGGCAGAAATCAGAATCATCATGATCATCACCACCACACTAGGAAAATTCAGCGTGAGGCCGAAATAGACAAAAGACGAGAAGAACGCAGGCATGCACTTCCAACTCGCCCAGCTTCGTACTCCAGCACCGTCATCATCAGTCTGTCTTATGTCCACCGCGGGACGAAGGCCTGTTGCAGTGATCACCAACCCACCCTGGCCTGCACAAGCACATTCCATTCTATCTGTTCAGATTTCTTAAATTCATAATAAGATGTGAGCTTTTACGTCCCAAAACCAAAATAGGATGATGAGACACGCCGTAGTGGTGATTTCCCCCATCTGGTGTTCTTTAACGTGCGCTGACATCTTACAGTACACGGGCCTCTATGATTCCGCCTCCATCGAAATGCGACCGCCATGGCCGGGATCGAACTCGCTACCTTTGGGTCAGCGGCCGTGGCCTGACTTTCTTAAAGTCAATTCCTCCAATCAAACCGTCTGCCGTCTGTGGCCGCGCTTTCTATCTATTGTTATCGATTTCGGTGTTTTAAATGACTATCTGCTGTTTGTCCTTCCCGTAATGTGAGCTACACACGCTGAAGTTTTTCTGTTAAGTTATTAGCTACCACTCTTGGTTCTCTAATCCGCACTGGTGTCTTCCTATTTCTTAAGTTTACCCCTAGCATTTGTCGCCGCTCTAAGCGGTCCATTTTCTTTTCGAGTTTTTGTTTTTCGTTATTCTCGAGATTTCCTTCTCTTATGTTCGAAGTGACAAAAGAGAATGTTTTAAGAGTTTCTACTTGACTGATAGTGGTAAGCTACCAGTGAGGAGTTGAAAGCACTGGCGTAACTTGTGGAGGGAGGGGGGGGGGGGGGCTTTTATGTTTTGAATGTGTATCCACACATACACATTCACATGCACATTCGAATATGCGCGTACTCATAAAAATACATGCAGGAGCATACATAAAGCATGGTCTAACCCTTTACCCTGCCTCGAAAAAAAAATTTTGCCTACTCCCCTAGTTGAGTATTTTTGCCGTATCTCTATTCTAGCACATTTTTAAATCATTCTTCGGTGAAATTCATTTGCATGAGCGCGCAAACATGGTAGTATCTAGCATACATGATAATGCTGGTCCAATCATGCAAGTCTCCGGTTGTTTATCATGAATTTTCGTTGTTTCTCATAGCGGCAAGCATTAACCTTTGTCTTCTGCAAGTTCATTTTCAACCCTACTTTGATGCTTTATCTACTCGCGCGAAACATTTTGACCACTCTCCTTCGGAGGCAAAGCGCGGCATCCTACCAGCTAGAACACGACAGAGGTTGGAAACCTCAATGCTACAACACTAAGCTACCATTTTAGAGTTGTGGGAAAACTGAAAGCTGTCCGCTATAACAACACAAGTAGATGAGCCAGTGCAGCTGAGGTTACGGCATAATTTTATCCAAAACAATATTGAAAATGTGACATGATATTCCAAGAACCAAAACATATACTGTTCAAACACCTATGCTAAGAGAACCGTACAAGACAAAGTAATTAAGAGCACACCAGAACTCTGGCGACACATTACAACAGTGTACTATATGCAACATACAGCCGGAAAGTGTCTGACAGGAGACCCAAAAGAGCAGTTAACCGTAACTCACTCAGCAGATGCAACCGTTGAGACCAAAATTTATGAGTGCTTGAAAGCATCCGCCACTAAGCTCGCTACTTCACAAGCGTGAATAAAATGTTTGTCGACACACTCACGCCGGAAGGATACATTGAGAAAAATGTAAACTGGAATATTCAATGGATGAGTTCGACTGAAGGGTGTTAATATTGTTCTTGGACACAAAATACTATAAAAGTGCACGAACGACAGCACCTGTCCGTACTTTTTCAGAAGATTTCGCGGTATTTCTTGCTCACGGTATTTCTTGCTGCCCGTTTCGGAAAAAAAAACGAGAAGTCGCTGCATCATTACGTGCAGAATTTTCATTATACTTTATACGAGCAACCTTCTCTCATTTGACGGTGTTTCGTGACGGTGTTTCGTGATGTTTCGTGATGAAAAAGAAAAAGAATTCTTCACATGAACATTGCCTGCCAATGTATGGAAATTTTTACAGGCGCAGGCATGTCGGATAGTGACGCATATGGGCCCTGCAATTCTACGCAGTAAGGAGTTATAAATGAGCGCAACCATTATGGATGGTTGTGCTTTTACGCCCCAAAACCACCAAATTGAGACTCGTCGTAGTGGAGAGCTCCGAAAATTTTGACTCCCTCTACTTCTTTAACGTGCACCATTATCTAAGCAGATGGCCTTTAGCAGTTTTTCGTCGCTCCGCCACGCGCTGGAGATCCCGCAAACATTTGCGGCCGACAGTACATGTACAAATCTAACATGTACAAATTATACAGTGAACTCTCAATTGAGCGAACTTCAAGGTACCCAAGGAAATAGTTCATTCAACTGAAAGTTCACTAAACTGAATATTCACTGGAATACGGAACAGCATTTGGCTCAGCAAAAATCAGGTCGAACGGGTGAAATGCAATTTATCTTTAAAATAATTCTGTAATTTTCATTTAGACTGGCGCTTTTAAAGCACAAGAAAAGAGAAAGCTGTCCAGAGAGTCTACGTTTCTGTGCACTGTCACTGGCACAGCTTGTTGCTGTGACACAAAGTCTAGCAGCTTTCTAGGTATATCTTACAGCATCGGCTAGAGATACAGGATTTGAACCTGCCTCAGCCATTGCATCGTCTTCTTCGTCGCAGTCTTCTCTCGGTTTCGGACGAACACTGGAAGCAATTTCCAAATATGATGGCTCTGCGCAGGTATAAAGCGCACGTGGTTCGCTTTCGTCTCCCGCACTGCCGCTTTGCCTCGGCCGTACTGCATGCACAAGCTATGTAGCACCGCCGCCTGTGTATAGGTGATTTGGGGGCGGCACGCATCGGCTACGCCACTGCTGCAGAGCGGAAATCTTCGCTGAATTGATCTCAAAAATGAGCATGGGCCCGCAGATCAAGTTCGTTCAACTGAAATATTCACTACTCAGAAGTTCGTTTAATTGGAGGATTTTTGCGAATATTACATAGGAAAACCGCCGGGGTTTTTGTAAAGTTCGTTATTCTCAAATATTGTTTAACCCGACGCTCGCACAAGCGAGAGTTCACTGTATTGCCCTTCTACGGTGCTTTCAACCGCACGCGTGATAATTTTCTGTTTGTCGGTTTTGAAAAATCGTAGATGACTTGAAGTCTGAATTGGAATTTGTAGTGTTTTCTCGTTGATTTCGGATGATAGTAATGCGGTAGGATATCATATGTAAGTGTGTTGTGAACAACAGTACCTTGGTTTGGGCGAGTTTGTCCATCATTAGAGAAAACTTGAAAAGCGCAAACGGTGAAGACGAAACACATACAACAGGACTGTTGTATGCGTTTCGTCTTCGTCGTTCGCGCTTTTTTAGTTTTCTTTAATTGTGTTGTGAAGTTGTGTATAAGTCTGAAGTACGTCATTTCATTTTTGTGCATGAGCGGCTGGCTCTTCGTTCAATGAACAGCTACCGAGAGCAATATTGTCACGTGGAAGTGACGGTGACAAAGGCAAAACCCAACCGGTAAAGTCTTTATTCTGCGAATTGGCACCAAGAAATAGAAGTAATGCTGAAAATGCGAATATAGCGGCGAGGAGAGTCTTCGGTCGTCGATAATCTGATCGTCGGTGAAAGATGTCCAGTTTTATGCATGCTGTGGGAGATGGTCGCGTCTGCGCTGTTATATCCCTAGGTCACACAATCAAGCGAGGCCACACGAGCCACGTACAGACATGACCGGCCAGCGCCCCGCCGAGCACCAATCACACCGACAATGCATAACCAAAGATTCCAGCTTTATTGTTAGAGCATGCGTTGACTACAGAGTATTGTCAACTACCCGCGTCTTGCGCATAGCCTGCTCAGAACAAACATTCCGGTGGTAACACGAGTAACAATTTGCGCGGGTGAAGTTAGATCACAAACTTAAGCAAACAAGCCCGCGTGGTAACATTTCTCTCTGCAAAAAAAAGCATTTAACTGGTAAAAAAATACCAGGCATTGGGTACTGCATGGCATGATTACCACTTATTTGTGGGATATTGAGAGTAGCGTGCACGACTTTGTTCTTTGAAGCAGTATTCAATTTTTTATTCAGTACGTGCATTCCGAACTCAAGGCGTGTATGTACACCCATGAACATATTGTCGGAATATGCTGGTTGCTTTCTCCTTGTTACATTTGTTCTGCGGAAGAAAAAATAAAGGTAAAAATGTTATTTTTATCAGAAAACCAGAAAACCTTTCTCTGAAAACAAGATACCACATATTCCATTGAATATGTCAAGGAGTTCGTTCTATGAAAGCGCTCGGGCATCTCGATGGAAGTTCGCTAGCTGAAAGAGGAATGGAAAGCGTTGCGGGAACGGACAGTCAGCGGATAATTAGGAGACGGTAAAATTTAGACAGGTAGAAGCGGCACAGGGGGTCAGTCGACATATGTTATTGAAGTCCAAGACCGTCTGTGTTTTGGGTGCTACAGCAAAGATAAAATAATTGGGGGGCAGTAGGTGTAGTGGAAGTCTCCGGAATACTTCTAACGAACTGGGGCTTTAACCTGCCACTAAGTCAAATTAAATTGGCAAGTTTTGCGTTTTGCGTCTATTCCAATATGGCAGTCTTGATTAAGAGTTGACTGAGCGCCAACGTGGTTTGCAGCCGGACTCAGTTTCCTCAAAAGCGCCACAGCGTGTCAGATGCAAGAGAATGGCAACTGGAGATCGTTGAAAGATCACTTCATCTTTCAGCAGTCTCATGGTGAACATGATATGGATTTTCGGGGATTGAGCAGTCCCCGATAACAAAATAATTGTACAACAAGCTTGCTTTTACTAGCAGCAATGTATCTGCCTATGGGTGCGAGCACAAATAGCTACTGTATACATACGGTATGTTCTTAGAGCGATCTCGCTAGAGTTACACAATTAAACGTGACAATGCTCAAAGTAGGCGTAATCTCCTTGTACAGATTTTCTCGAGAATTAGTTAAAAGGAACACGTTATGCAACGTATGAATAACTGAGATGTCAAAATACATTGAGAAACCACGCTTTAGAGCACATATATTTCGGGGTATTGCTGTGAGTTAGCACACGCGCAAGCGTAGTTGGATAAGTTGAGAATTTATGTCATTCAAGCTACCATGCGTAAACGAAAGCAGCAATGCAAACACGACCACAACCAAAATGACGGTATGAAGGTGTTACCACACAGCGAAAATTACATATTGCTGAGAGATGGAAAGCCTTTTTATAAGCGAATGGCAAAAGTGAATGGCAGCAACAATACGAGCAATAATATGGAGAAGTGACACGATTAGCTTCCGCGTATCTGGTGGAATGTAAATCTGAGCTGCCGCGAATATAGCACAGGTACACGTTTCGGTCGCGCGGCCGCAACGTTCATCGCGGTAAGCGAATCCATGTGTTCAGTGCAATTGAGGAGATTCAATTCCAAGATCGCCGACCCGCGCACTTGCAAATGCACTCACGTATATCATAGATATATACACAACTTAACTTGTGCTGCTCGCGCCTACACTGTACAGTTCAGTCGAAGAGCCCGAGCATACTTACATATGTAAAACACACACTTACCGCAGCGGCATTTGCATTCATTTGCATCAGATATACAATGCATAATCTGGTCAGCACGGCATGTCTTCTCGTAGTTGTGAACAATATATTCACATGCATCTTCCCGTTCGACTGGAGAAAATAAAAGAGACTAATGAAGCAGGCAAAGAAGAGCACATTTCCAGGGGATGCCGAGTAGTTTTACAACATTACAGACACAATCTCGCAAAGCACGGAAATACCAAACATTCCTGAAAAACACATGCAGGATTTATATGCGATGCACAGGGATAAGAATACAATTACTGTGCTGCTTGACCGCACCACTTTCTGCGTCACTGCGGGGCATAGGGACGGGAAGTTGACACATTGCGGTGCCTAAATTATAGAACACCCGTTTTAACGCAGTGTCACTGCACTTTTGGCCTTTTATTCCTGCAAGTAAATACCACAGCCTAGCAACATAGTACCACTTTTAGTAAGTATATTAATAGGCGGGGTTCTACGCTTCAAACCACGATATCATTATGAGGGCTGCCGTAGTGGAGGGCTCCGCAAATTCCGAATACCGTGCGTTCTTTAATGTGCACCTGAATCTAGGTACACTGGCCTCTGGCATTTCAGCCCGATTGAAATGCGACCGCAGCGGCCGGGATTGAGCGCACGACTTTCGGATCAGCAGACGAGGACCTTTACTGCTGTACCACCACGGATACCACATTAGATAGTGGTGACTTACCGCAGAAACATTGGCATCTCTGGTCATTAATGAAGCAACCGACCGTCGATACTCTCGGACAGTCAAGTTGTGGGCATGGAGGATCATCTAGGGAGAAAAAAAATATCCAGTGCAGAGAGGCCATGCGATATACGTTAGAACAGCATTTGCGTACGATGTAGGGGAAAATTTTGTGCGATAAATTTAAAGCGGTGTTGAATTTGTGAAAACAGCGTTGAATTTCTTCATACGTGAAGTGAAAAGAAACTGTAAAAACAACTGTTTTCTGATTAGTACCTGAAAAAAGCTTATACTAAATAACCCTAACCCTATAGTGTTCATGCCTGATCTTTGTGCGACCCCTTTTTGTATTGTGGAGATTACCTGCGATTCGAAGTTGGCGTCTCCTGCATTAGTGGCATCAATGCTAGTTCCCCAATATTTTTAAAAGCTCTGTTTTTGTGTATCTTAAGCTTATCCTTGATGAGTGATAATGGTGATAATCTAAATTGAATACTACTTCATATATAACATGCTGCTTGTATTGTGCTCGTAAATCCTGCAAACAATTTTATGACGGTCGAGCTTTTGTGTTGTGCTGCACTAATAGAGAAATTGATCTTGTCGGTCGTGCATAAAACTAGCCCGTAAAACAGACATGATGAAAAAGTTTTACGCCTAGTGGATGTATATGCAGCACACTGATTGTATTTGTGTTGGCTAGAAAAGCGCTGTGCCACCTGTTCATGCTGTGAGAATTCATTGTATTTGTTTATTTGTGCCATAGTCAATAAAACTAAGGTTTGCTCAAGCATTTGCGTTGTCTGTGAGTACACATCGCCGCGCTCGCTGAGAAATTTTTGGTGTTCCTGAGAAAAAAAAAGAAAACAGCTGATGTTGTTGTCAAATAAATTTTATGTGAAGGTCTTACCAGATTTCACCAATTCAAGAAAGACGCAGAGGATGACTCCGACGGTTAAGTACTTCATTTTCTTTCTGCAAATGTGGGCAAAGAAATGTGCATGTGGGTTTCTATTTACGAACATATATTTGGTTATGTGAGATATTGCGGTAGAAGAGTTTAAACGTGACAACAATATATCGTTTGAGTTGATATTAATATATGTAAGGATAACGCAACGGGCAAGGACTTGTGAAAAACTGATACACAGTCAGCCAGACCTTGCATGTGGCGCTGAATGCTCTGAATGATTGCTGAAAATAATTCATTTGAAATTGTCTTGTAGACCGTTTTCTGGACGCAAGAATATTTCAAGCAGTTACATCTTTTCGGGAAGTAACAACGAGGCATTTCGCACTCAACAAGCTCATCACTATCTTCTTATAGTGGGCCCAATTAATAAATTCGGGCCTCCTCTTTATCTTTGTTTACAAGTGTCTGGGATATTTCCAAAAGGTACAGCTGTTTTGTGAGAGAGCCTCGTAGGAGAGGTAAATGCACTTTTGAAATGGCCTTCAGTTGCACACATTATTTTCATGAAAGAGAGATTGCAGCCTTCCTAATAAAACCAAGTATTTTGCACTGGAAACGGTTTTCTTGCTGTGTAGCTTTTTGCGCCTTATGGCTCATGTTTATGATGCGAGTAGAAAAAGATAGCACGGGGATTATAAATTAACTGGATTGCGTATGGAGTCGTGCTAGATCAATTAATATTTTCAGGGCAAAAATATTGACACTTTGTCGTGTAAAATCACTTTTTACGATAGGTCTAAATCGAAATTCTGCATATTCGATTGAAAATTTTACCATGTCATGCCCGCATGTCTCCTTAGGGAACTAAGAATAACATCAACACATTCTGTTTGTTTCTTCGACAGCGCAATGTTTTTTTCACGTGAAGGACTCAGCACGCCTAAAAAGATCTGAGGAACTATATTAATGTGCCGGCCACTTACTTTGAGCTGCTATCGTGGGCGACTTCGAGGCTCAGTCTAAAAAAAAAGGTAAGTGATGGAAAAGGACCCCAGTTAGGACCATTTCTGCGATGCAAGGCTCCTCCCATTTATGAGCCTAAGCGTTTCTTGACGCAGCACACCGGCAACATCGCAAAATGGCGTTGCCACGATACAACATGCAACGTCAGACCGCGGATCGTATTTCGACTCTATGAGATATATACAAAAGTGAGGGCGTGCAGATAGTTCTCGTGCTGCTTGCGTGGCCAACGATAAAACTCTTGGGTCATCTTACAGCTTATAAGGTGAGTCACCGCGGTCCACGGGCTGCCATCGGTCTTTAAAGCAGCTCTGAGAACATGTATTATCAATTTGAAGCAGAGGCACCTTTTCGTTTGTTAGGGGTCGCCATGTTCGTGTTTTTCTGTAATATTGGCTCAAACATTATTGCACTGTAAGACCTAGGTAAATAAACTTTACAAACAGCGCTGCAACAAAATGACGTTATTGTGTTTACTTAAAGAAAGGGCTAACAATTGACTAGCACCGAGCAAAATTGTCTGTAGCAGGCCAATTGTGTAGCTCTTAGTGTAGCTCAGAAAAGTAATTTGTGAATAACATTGGCATCCGCTGCCTCTCAACGTGTTTCATGGGAAAGAAAAAAGATGTTTTAAAGAAGGTGTAAGAAGCCTGATTGAATTGGTAGTTGACTAGTTGTTAAACAAAATAGCCTTAGTAAATTGACATTTCAAAGGATTAAGCCATGAGGTGTCGGAGTTCTTGTAATATGGGATGCATCCAATCTCACGGGCGTTTGAGAAAAACAATTCGGAAAAATGTGTGTCATGTGTCGGATTTCCCGCCTTCCATCTTTTATAACTCACTCGCAGGGCCTCGACTGTAGCGCCCATCACCCTTGTTCCTTCAAGAGAAATTTACAAGACTGATTAAGCTTCTTTCACATGCTTGCTGGCTCACTGGCACACTGATGGAAGCAACACCTGTTTCATCGTATCTAAACCAATTAAACATGTGGAATCCTTATAACAAATACGAGGAATTCTCATCAAATTATTGAAACACAAAAAGTCCTGCTGGAGTTTTTGTTAAAACTCAGATTTGCAATTTGTTGGAAGGCTTTCTTTGCAGACTTATAGTGAACGCCGGACTTTCCGTACTTGCTAAGGGCGGCACTGTCCAAATGACGACCTTAGAAAGCTTGGGCTTATAGAAGAGGAGGTTAAGATGAAAGTTCTTGCACAAGTTGAACTTCAGTGCTAAGAACTACTGACTGCAAGATGTATCCGAATATTATCAGGATTCCTTTCTTAATTAACGCTGAATTAGGAAGTTCTCATTCCCCTTTAGCAGAATATCGTTATTAATCAAATTTTTCCTATAATCCAGCTGCTAGAAAGAAAAGCAAACCGTGCGAAAACGTAGAGACCTTTTGGTACACAGCTGAAAAACTCGGTGTCTTAAATTAGCGGACGAGCTGTCGAAGTAATTAATGACCATTTAAGAGCATTGGTCAAAAACCGCATACTACAAAGCAGCGCGAAATTCTGAGCTCGACACGCCCCTGTAAAGGAGAAATATTGAATATGTTTTCCAGTGGAAAAAAGTAAAGTGCCCTTATACATGTAATATGTAAAACTTGTCAAGTTACACCAAGACTTCTTTGTAGACTAGTCGGTTCATACTGAAATCTACACTCTCCGCGCAAGCAGGAAAAAGTAAGAAGGGCGACAGGATACTGCTATCTATCATGTCTCCCCTTTTCCTTCTTTTTTGCTTTCGCGGCAAGTCTAGATTGGTAAAGTTATGCAAATTAGCCAAGTGCATCATGCTTAGTAGTTTTACAACTCTGATGGAATCCGAGAGGGCTAAATATTAAAAAAAATTATTAACCAGACATAGAACCGCTCGTAGGAGTAGTTTATAGGCGCGTGAGACAGTACGGATAAGTATTAAGGCCTCATTATGGATAAAATTCATACCTTTTGAAGCTCTATCGTAGTTCGAGCACTGAAAGTGTTTGTAGTCTAATACGGGATGTATGGCCAGTCTTATATATGGGTCTTAAGTCCGCTTTCGCTGTATATTGCTCTACGCAAAGAGTTCTCCGAAACTGGGAGCTTGTTTGGCCCCGTACTCGTGCGTAGTAGGCCATATACAGATGGTGAAAAGAGGAAGGACGAAGCATGCGAGGTTACAAAGTAGATCTGAAACAGGATATCTCAATCACGTCACCACGGATGCTCTGACACACGGCGCTTATAGTGAAAGACATGCTCGTCATAAACGTGGGGTTTCAATTGCGAGAACCATCTGAATTCTTTCATTCAAAACGGAAATATGTAAATGTCCCAATTTCTCCTTTCTAATTTCAAGTGTTATCCGCTCCACTTCTTTGTGTTTGGCAGATAAAAAAAATCTCCGAGTAAATATCGAATAAATATAAAAAGCATGCACGCCTTGTCTGCCTGACAAAACCATGCGGATGTTTGGCGAGCTACGAAGGTTAATCGCGTAATTATTTCGATCCTACACGCAACCACGGCTTTTTTCCCATACTACTGCATATTGCACTGAAAAAAAAATGTATAAATGCGGAAGAGGCCTTAGGTGACGCAATTGAGTTCTTATCAGCCTTTACGGTGAGTGCTTGCTACTCAATCTCTGCGCAGCATCAAAGCAAACAAAAAAGAAATAAAAACGGTAAACCGGTATTCTCCGGCCTCTCTTGGCGACCGGCCTGCGGCTTCAATTCAAAACATGTTTTGCTCTCTTCGGTCGTTGGCACGCACTTGATGCCACGTGTGCCGCGTCTGGCGTAACTTCCGGATACGCATAACGACAAAGTACAAAGTACGCCTACGCGACCTAATGTACACGTAAAGGATTTAGTTTACCAGCAGATTTCAGGGTAGAGTAAGACGAACTAGCACGTTATTGGTAGCGATTCCTAGCATATAGCAATATAATGTGCAAGGAAGCAAGGTAGTATTGATGAGTGTAAAATATATTTCATCAAGTACTTATGTCACTCTGTGTAACACGTGCACTTTTCTGTAATACGTGCGCTTTTATTGCCATTTAATGTGCACCGTGGAGGCCACATCCCTCAAGTGGCTCAGACTGGGGTTATTCCTCTTGCTTTATTTTATAACATTGGATGCCGTTTATTGCTGGAATAAGGTAATTTTAACTTTATTGGCAGCGTGTAAGCTATATTAGCAACAACAAATTTAGTTAGTCGATGTCCGTAATTTTTCCCGGCGCGGCTGGTAATCGCTTTTTCACATGTGATCTTCAGAGATTGATTTCTGACGTCGCGACAAGTATTATTGCCAAATTTAACATGTTTTTAAATAAGCATTATTTGACGACTACGACATTAGCTGTGAACTGAATTTCACAACTACGAGTATACTGGTAAAAGTTCTTTTTCTTCGCTCAATGTCATTTTATTGATCTTCTACCATGTTGATCTTCTACCACGCAGCTCGTTCCATCCTTTGCGGCCACGATCATGATTTCCATCCACAGTTCTGGTCACCCGGAAGCTAACTCTTTTTCTCAGTGTCGTGTTTTTGGTTGGTAACAACTTTATTGTCAGCGTCGCGTTAATAAGCATATAAAACATTACACCGTATAATATGTTATTACTGCATACTATAAAGTCCGTCTTCGAGATCAGCGAAGAATCATCAACACTTTGAGCTGCCATGAAGCATTCATAACAACTATCTTTGTGCTTAGATGCTGAAATTTTGCTTCTTACTTAGGAAAATGAAGCAGTGAAACTCTTTAACCGGTACTATTCGCTGTCTACCATTTATCAAATTTTGTCGACACTTCGCGGAATGTAGCCACCATGTTTATATATTTGTGTGTGGTTTAGAATTATAATGATTTGCCTGTCACTGTAATAATTTACAGCGAAAGCTCATATGAGACCACAACAGTCACTTTTGGTGGCGTAGATGTCCGCCGCCGCCACTGCCGCCGGTGTCTGTAACCGCTACCGCATCAAATGAGTAAATATTATCCAGGATCCAATAGGATTTGAACCCGGGCCCTCTGCGTAGCATTGCGGTACTTTACCACAGAGCCGCGCCGATACTTGAAACTCCTTCGCAAACAGAGATACAGGCGTCATGTAGGGCAAGGAATCATGCCAACGTCTATGGTAGAAGAGTAAAATAACAACTAGGCATGACAAAATGCGAATTGCACGACGTGTTTGTGGTTAGAAGATTGCCACCCACTACAAAGTACTCAGCCCTAATTCTTTATCGTCATCAGCCGTAGCATTGACAAAGTGCACATGATGCCTTACATATATGTAGCGGGTAGCTCGCTTCTCCGCCGATTGACGAATAATGGAATAGTGGCTGCTTCCCCACTTCATAAAAAAGGTATCACGGTTTGCAGCGTAGTGGGCACCTTGCAAGTCTGCTTGTAGTAGTTCCCTAAGATAGTTTACAACGAACGCTAGAAAGGGCGCTCTTCCAGCTTTCGTTGTGACTGTGCTGCTTGTTCCGCGCAGGCGCGGCGTTTTTATCTGATATTGTTATGTGCGCATAACTATTGCGCGTAACACACCCCGGCAATAGGCCTGACTGGGCTCTAGTTGGCATAAATAAATAAATAGATAAATCAATAAATGCTCCATCGGATATATATGTATATACACACAATTTCCAAGCAGCTTTATGGAAACCTCGGCAGAAACGCGTAAGTAAAACGTGAACACTGTTCATCAAGTGAATGCACGAAATTCATCGGAATGTATTAGAAACAACTGATATTCACTCTGACATCTACCAAGCAAAAGAAGCATCACACAAATTACCATCAAGCAAACAAAGATGATCGGGAAATAATGCTCTTGACAAACCAAGAAAAAAATCTCAGACACAATATAAATACTCTGGAGATGCCAACACGCTCTTTTAATATAGCGGAACGCCGGGCTCTGGGGTGCACGGGGGGACATCTACATATAAAGATTGCTGCGCTTTCACACTCCCAAAACCACGATTTGATTGCTACAGACGCCGTAGAAGAGGGATCCGGAAGTTTCGACCACCTGGGGTTCTTTTTAAGGTGCACCTAAATATAACTACATTGGTGTCAAGCATTTTTATCTCTACCAAAAATGCGGCCGCCGCGGCCGGGAATCGATCCCGCGACGTGCGGGTCAGCGCTCGAGCACTATTATCACTAGACTACTGTGGCGTGTGACATCTAGAGATAATACGTGGTTCGAGATATGCCGCATCTGAGCATGCGCGACGTCTATAACGAATCTGCCTTACATTTTCCTTCTTTGCTTGTCGCCGGGGCTACGTCAACGGTTCTGCCCGTCAGAAGCGTTATTGGTGATGTAGCACCAAAAAAGAAATGACTACATGCGGTATATCTGCGGGGGGTTGCCGCAATGATGACACCGCAAACCGAGCATAACGTATTATTTATTTTAACTTGAGCTGAATCGGGTGCGAAGCCGGGTGACTGCCCGCGTTCTCATTTTTTTTTCTGCGGCACTACAATAAAGACAGTGCTTCAGACGGCCAAAAGAGTTGTTGCAGCAGCAGTGATACACGGGAAATAATGCGAGACACGTGCGACATTGGGGGGCCACGCATGCTCAGATGTGACCAATCTCAAACCACGCCTTATTTCTAAATGTCTCCCGCGCAGTCCTGAGCCCGACGCTCCGGCATTCTAGAGAAGCGTGTTGACCTCTGTACTTGTATCTGAAAGACCCGAAGCCTGATAATACGGATATCGCAAACACTTGGTTAATATTTGAATTATAAAAAAACATCTTTACGAGTCCAGTTATCTCTTTTAGTTCGACTAAACACCATCGGGACGTGAAAAGTTATTGCCTGAAAATTTAACAGATAAACTGCAGCAACTGGACTCCGGCACATGAAAGAAGCAAATGAACATGGGATCGCCATGTTATCACGTTAATCAAGCCTTCCACGTTATGTAGCTTTCTGCGCCGAGTTGCTGGAAGAAAGCATTGCGTAGTTTTACATCTGATGAATGTAGAACATAAATTATCTGAAATAGAAATCGATATATCTTGGACTCTGGCCTAAAATCACTCGAAGCCTGAGTTCTTGTCCTAGATTGTCTCATATGCGAACATAACCATTTGGAAAATGTGATGCGTCCACAAAGATGCCGGGAGATATTGTGATATACACTTGTTTGTCGAGTATTTCAAAGAATACACATATTATGGAGCATGGTGCTAGACCATACATGCGGTTAGCATCGAATAAAACTTGTCACGCAAGCAGCAGCTAATATCGTAGCTTTAGAGAAGACGCCGTATGAACCGTACTAAGGTGCTGATTTGGGCCGGTTGGTACTACGTACTACGTACCGTACTACGCATGAATACTTACCACACTGACATTTGCATTCCACTTCGCCTACAAAGCAAGCGACTCGGTTACCACCCGGACATCTCACTTGCGGGCACGGTGGTTCTAAAAAAGGGAATATATATAATAAGTTATAAAACGTCATTTTGATGAGTTGGACGGTTGAAGTTCAATAGAATCCGCTACTATATTTAAGTGTCACACTATCGCAAACACCTCTTGATATTTCTCTGTTATGTTAAGCAGCCTGTAGTGTACCGTGACTATTCGACCTGCCGCGTTGGCCTAGAGGCTGTGGTGCGCGACTGCTTACGCAAAGGTCGTGGGATTGAATTCCGGCCTCTTCGGTCGTATTTTGATGGAGGCAACAAAGTAGAGCCCTATTTGCTTAGATTTGGGTGCACGTTAAACAACCCCAGGTGGTACAAATTTCCGGAGCCCTTCATTACGGCTTCTCTGATAATCATATCAAGATTCTGGGACATAAACCTTCAACAATCATTATTATTGTGCCGAGTTTGCGTATATTTCTGTGCCCATCATCTCAGAGACCTTGCTGATCTTCAGTCGCTGAGAAAAACGAGGACCGAAGAACAAAAGCACGTGACTATCGTTGACTTGGAGGCAACCTTTTTTCTTAAGCGTAAGCTTAAATATAGGAAAATTTAATTAATCATAAAGCAATAAATGGCAATGTGAATTTAAAGACATTGCGCATGCTTTTGTTTCGCAGAATCTGATAATGCGTGCTGTAAGTATAGTACGCTACCGAATTTTTAATTCTGATAAGTCCTGCCAACTAACAACATTTGCATGAAGACCAGCCACCAATATTTGCAAGCCCAAAACGTTTACTGCATACTCTCTCCGGAGATGAGGGATCACGAAAAAAGTGCTAAAATCATGTCAGCTTTGCTGTGACATTATCCTCTTTATCCTCTTGCGACACACATTGTGATCGACCGCCCATAAATGCGTGAAAGATATACAATACGATGCTGAGGTTCTGGAGACCTCAGTTTACAACGAGTCGCAATGTTTTAGTATTTATAGCGTATTTTATAGCAGTTAAATGCAATTTCAGCGTAATTAATTTTACACTAACTGTACAGTTAGTGATGGCATATATTTTCATTAAACGCATTTGATCACCCACTTAAATTGCATCGATAACTTACGTGCTGACGGCCAGCATTTCAAAAAAAGCATTAAAATATTTTGAAATTACTGCCAATGCTCCCCATATCGATCGTCTAGTTAGCCTGGCCCTGCCTTCGCCAGAGTGATCATGTGTCAACAGGGCTTGTTGCTGAGCTAGTTGGTTTATACTTCAGGGAAAAAAACATTCACGGCGTAAAGAGTAGGGGACGAAGTCAAGAAACGAGAAGACAGATACGGGCGCCCGTATCTGTCTGCTTGTTTCTTGACTTCGTCCCCGTACTCTTTGCGCCGTGAATGTTTTTTCCCTGAAATGATCATGTGTAGCAAGATATTTCACCGAAAAGTAATGTATAAAAAATTTTTTGTTCCTAGTGCCCAGAAATGGCGACAGTAAGTCGCCTGTCGCAATGCGTTATAATAATTTACTTTCAGCTTCACGTGCCTAGCTTATTTGTTTACGAACAACCAACTTGCAGGATGGACCACTCGGATCTGCAAATGTCACATATACGGTGTATGTGTGGCACATAAACTAGGGAATAGGGTGGAGACTCGCCTGCTCTTGAAGTGGCCAGACAGCCGAGCAGTAAGACAATGAAAACATAGTAGCTTGCCCCCCATCAGCGCCTGGAAGAAAAGAAGGCGATGTTTCTGGACATTATTATAATCCTTTTGTCTCTCTGACTTTTCATTTACATTGCATTTTATCCTCTTCTTTTTTTTTTACGTTGCACAACCTTTATTTTTCTCTTTATAATAGTCAGTGTGGCCAATCCTCCTTGTGGGTATGAGCCAGCTTCTCGTAGGCGACAAACAAACAAACAAATTTATTCGGAGATTCTGGCATCTAGCTTATCTGCATTTGTATAGCCTGCAATACAACTTCGAATGCTCATTCAGAGAGCATAGGCAAGTAAATGTCTTCAGTGCGGAAAAATAAATGTCCAGTGGTCCAATTAGGCATTCCGTGCTAATTATAGCGCAGCTTCCCTGTATTGTACGCGTCTTGTTTGCACAAATGATAGTTTTTTGTATATTGAAGCCCTAGTTTATATATAAAGTGTGATTTATGCTAATGGTAATATTTACTTATTAGACCCTCCGTGACTAATTTTCATGAATGTTGCGCATCAAACTAGCAGCAGTCAGTATATCAATATTTTGTTGTTCAAAATGTCTATAGATTTATAGTATTCTTTGAAATTAAAATAAGCTCCATCACGCACCTGCTAGGTGTCAACAACCTTGGTCCGTAATTACAAAGTGTATCGCAACTCTTCAAACTGTGTGTAGAACCAGAACTATAGCAGAAAAAGAATGTATACGTGTTATTCATTTCTAGGACAGTATACAGGCAGTAAGACTGATAACTGGGCAAGTTGGTATGTATCCATATTTAAACTTTTTTAGCGCGCACAAAAGACGAGGACAAGAAAGATAGACACACGAACGCTAACTCTCAACTATTTATTTTTCAAAGGAACTATACATATATATACCCAAGAACCAGCATAGAGCATGTGCGGCGCAAATCATGTGACACACTCCCAAAAGGGCTAAACAGAATTTAAAAAGACTAACTCCTTATCTCTTAGAGCCACCGAAGGTTGACTAATGCAGTATTTTGCACACCTATTTATATAAAAAGCTTCCGTAACTTCACATGTTAGTTTATCTTTATCTGCAATCAAAATATCGGTATCTTGAAAAACGGGGTCACAATGGCATGGTTTACAGTGATCAGACAAGTGTGAAAATGTTTCTTTCCCCAGTGAATTAACATGCTCTTTTAGTCGTGTGTTCATACAGCGGCCAGTCTGTCCTATGTACACTGTCATCCTTTATGAAAGGGAACACTCGAGCGCCTGGCCTGCGCTCCGCGGCAGCTGCCGACAGCACCATGAACCGACAGCTGAAGAAAGCGCATCCGCTTTTGGCGGCATCGCCCGTTGGGAGACCAAAGCGGAAGCATAATGTAGCAGCGCTTGTTCAACGGCTATCACTCGTTATTTTGTTTGCCAACAGATGACGCCAAAAGCGGACATGCTTTCTTCAGTTGTCGGTTGATGGCGCTGTAGGCAGCCGCCGCAGAGCGCACGACACGTGCTCGCATGTTCCCTTTCATAAAGGACGACAGTGTACATCTTTTCAATTCTGTTTAGCCCTTTTGGGAGTGTGTCACATGATTTGCGTCGCACGTGCTCTATGCTGGTTCTTGGGTATATATATGTACAGTTACTTTCAAAAATAAATAGTTGAGAGTTAGCGCTCGTGTGTCTATCTTTCTTGTCCTCGTCTTTTGTGCGCGCTAAAAAAGTTTAAATATGGAAAGTATACAGGGTGCTTAGGGTTTTTAGAACCTGCGGAAACACTGCAACAATTTTATTTCAACTGTTGAACCCACTTAGAAAAGTTTCTGCATTTTACGTTGTCTAAAGAGAGAGTTTATACAATAACGGCGTCTGCCCTTGGTGCAGAAATAGATAAGTGTAAACACAAATCTTCACCTTATTGATTAAAATATTCAAAAATTTCCTACATTCAGCGAAAATGGCTTTGTTGCTAAAATCCAATAAATTCAGTATAGATTTGTTCATGAACTGTCTCATCAAATCTCTCTGCATCTTACAACAGTTTCAATAGCAGACCATGAACTTGGCCTTAACCGAAACTGTGGTCTGAAATTTATTTTTTTTATTTTTTTCAGATCTCTTACGTACTAACTCAAGGTTAATTAGAAGTAATAACACCAAGCCTGCAGGAAATTGTAGCACATACATGTGATACCGCATGTAGTTGAATTGGAGCTGCTTACCGAACGTCACTTCACTGTGTGGCAAATAAATGGATGCACCAGTAGGTTCTTCAAAGATGTATGAACCTTGTCTCTCTATTTATGTGCTTTAAACTGAGCACGATTGCTGAAAAAAGAAAAAGAGATTTGAAGTAGCAAACCCCGTACAGGAAGACTTTCCTGCCATTATGTCCCCGCATTGCTTGTATAATTGAAAGGTTGTGACCTTGCAAGTGGCATCTCTTATCTGTTCTGGTGAGGTTGCTGCGGCGGCTGTAAGCGCTGTCTAGTTTAGGTAAAAGGAGCTTCCAGTTTCCTCCTTCGGGTGACCAATCATGTGTGCCTCAGGAGGACGAAAAATAAACTTGTAGAGTAACAGACCATCAGGTTACAGACGGATACGCATATATTGTGGAACTAAAAAAGTAAAGAAAGCGGTCTACAGAGAAACTCTGATTTCGCTTTGAAGTATGAGGCGCAGTCATGTTTTTTTTCAAAGTGCCAAATCTTGGTTTTCGTTCATGTTAAATGCGCAATTTACCACCCATCATTTTGTTGCACAAAGTTTCTGTCAACGCAGTTTCTTTCAAAAGATACCAAAAAAAAAATGTTAGACCACCCATCATCTAAGAAATCGAAACTGAAAGTGCCAGTTTTGTGTGCATCATAAGATTAGCTTGATATGTAGTATTTGTTGGTTATCAAACAATTATATCAAGTGCGAACATGTAATGACGCTCTCATAGCATTGTCAACTTATCATTTTTCTCATAACAGCCTTAAATGTCTCACCAGGCCAATGCGCAACGTTGAAATTGTGTTGCATACGCTCACGCAAGTGAACCTGTCAGCAATCAAACTTGCTTTGTATGACGCTGTGTGTCATTTCGGTAATGACAACGGAAGCAAGCTTGATATTTAGAATAATTTCACATCGAGCCTGGCCTATACACTGCAAAAATTTGCCTCCCGAATGATTGGCACCGCATCGCGAAAGCATCCCTTCACGGATGTGATGGTGCAAAGCAAGCTAGAAAAAAATAGCGCGTGGCCGCTCGAGCAATGGTACACAATTATAAGGTCCACGGTAAAACTGGCTAAAAATAGGAAGGAATGTAGCGCTTCTTATCACCTTGTTTAAGCGCTGCATCTGTTTCAAATATTTTTTGTTGATTTTCTCAGAACTTATATTTCTGGCATCTTTTCCGTTCGCGACCAGTGATAACTTTAGTGCTAACAAATACTTTTTCACTAAAAATTGGCGCACTTCCTTATTACATAAGTGGGTGTGCAATGTACTTCAATAGTTAAAATCTTGCCACAAGATTTAGTATTGATGCCTGTTATAAGAAGGTGTCCCTAGTGTTAGTGCATAATCATTTGGTTATTTTATCACTATGCTTTAAATATTCATGTTGTCTTCTTTGTTTTGGTTCATTGCACTGGCCGAAAGTTTCTTTTAGGGGCGAAGCTCCTTAGTGTGCGGGTCTGTCCCTCCTCTGTAGTCGTAGTAGTAGTAGTAGGAGGTAGGTAGGTAGGTAGGTAGCCACGTATAGTGGAATGTACCCACTACACGTGATAACGATGAAGTATAAGCGCGTTCCAGTATAGTGGAATGTACCCACTACACGTGATAAAGATGACGATGACGCCTGATGACCATGAA
Organism: Rhipicephalus appendiculatus; assembly: GCA_030522465.1. NCBI lineage: Eukaryota > Metazoa > Arthropoda > Arachnida > Ixodida > Ixodidae > Rhipicephalus > Rhipicephalus appendiculatus. The sequence continues at coordinate 32,110 of JALIZH010011277.1, forward strand.
GAATAAGCGCGTTCCAGTATAGTGAAATGTACCCACTACACGTGATAACGATGACGATGACGCTCATGACCATGAAGTATAAGCCCGTTTCAGACCACACATTCTCTTTCTGCCATGGATGAAAACGATCGAGCTTCGCCCACTCATCATCATTTCACTTCGTGGATATGGCGTGATTTTCTTTAATGATTTTTTTTAGATTTTTTAATGAGTGAAATTTGAGGTAGGAGTATTCGCGCAAGGTCCCCTTTTAGTAAAATTTTGAATTGTGAAAAATTAGGAAAAAAGTTGGAATTGCTTCACAATTCTCACATGTACCTAAATAGGCGTGCTTTAAAATGCAGACTAATAATCTCTAGTGTTTTTCGCTTTTAAAAATATTTTTCCGACACTTTGCCTCATACCTTATGCACTAAGTTCATATTACGTTGCTTTCTCAGATGATGTTGGCTGAGTGTGCGGTTTCTATTTTGCCCGAGCGCGTGTGTAATGTTTCGTTAAAGATGCGCGTTTTTTACTTACGTCAAGGAGCATTCAGCTCACGTGAGCAGCTTCTGCTTCGTGATACGTAAGCACAACGCGATAGCGCAATATGAGACATGCAGTGAAGAGGCGACAGAAAAGACGGGCTCGTGCTGTTTTGCCTCATATGCACCTGTCAACGTTAGAGCTATCGCGCTGTTCTTGAGCATGCAGTGTGACCCGGAGGTTTGGTTTCCTAAGAACATCGAGGCCGGCTTGGACGTGCCCCGCCTATTTGAAATTATATGATAACATGAGGGTTGCTTAATTATTTTGGTGCTCCTATACATACCAAGAACGTTGAGTTGCGCACGCTGCGACATTACGACAAATGTGATATATAAAGCATGCCAAGCGAAAAAAAAAAAGAATGAAGGCGTGGACATGTTAAGGGCTGTAACAGCGTTAATTAAAAACAGCTAAGAAATAAAAAAAGGTGGAATAACCAGCACTGACTCTTAAGTCAGGCTCATTATCAGAAACAAATAAATCGTGCAGAATTGTAGTCCCATGAGGCAGACCCTGTACTTGCACAAACATTTTATATTTTAAAAAAGTGTGCTGGTTTCCAACGGCCCACACAATATCTATGCCAGTCCTTGGCCAATAGATAAATACAAGAGCGTCAAGCAACAGCTAATACGCTTCTTTCACGTTTGTAAAAGCCCGTTATGCATGAATGTTCACTGAAAGACCCCAGTGGAACATACGTTACTGAAAGGGGTCGTGAAATGTTTTCTGAAAATTTTCAACTACGTGTGTATTCAGAATCCTGGCCGTCCATTCAATACTATACCTCGACTCGTTTCTTCGTCCGGGTTCATTTAATAGCTAAAAAAGCACAGTTTCGATTCCCCGCTCACGTTCCCCTCAACTGTACAGCTGACGTCACTTTAAGTCAGCCAATGAAAAGTCTCTATCGTCGACAAAACATGGCGACGTAGCGATGTTTGCGGACCCATAGTTGACCGAAGTTCGTAGCTACCGTTTCGATTGCGACGCCGTAAAGCCGTCACAAACGTTCTTTCCACTTTCTTAAGTTGTGCGGCACTGTCTGACGATGCACACGGTAGGCTTAGCGAAGACTAAGCCACCCAAAACACACAGTAAAACACAACCTAACGCAACCAGTAAGAAAAACACTGGGACGCTGCGCCGAGCGAGCTGGGCAACACGTGACGGAGCCCGGATGTACTTAAAAGCGAAACCAAGCATATCACTTCCACAGTATACACAGCTCAGAGCGCAAAAATTGCTGTGTTATTCTTTTCTTTCCAAGGTTCCAATAAATCTATCATTTTAGAGCAAAAGAAAGCTAACGCTCTGTTTATAACTTCTCTTACCATGACGTTTCACTGACGTCACATGTTAGTGCCTATGGCGGCCGGTAGGGACGCATGGTCGTTTAGGAGCCCGAGCAAACTGCGATTTCAAACGGGCGTCATTAATTATATAGACTGGATATTGCGCCGAAATATTTTGGAACCGGCATGTCTAATCCTTATTGAAGCCGGGAAAATTACAATCGGGCCGCTTCATTTACATTTCACGACTCCTTTAACGAATAGCTATAAAACAAAAAAAAACACAAAAAATAAAATAATGCAATGACTATGTGACACCAGTTCATAAAACGATCAGTAAGCTTTCAGATAGATATCTCTCAACAGACTTTATTTGCACGTATTTTGCGTAGGAAATTCATTTCGATCATCAATAAAGGCCAGGAAAAAAATTGCGAAAATTTGTTAATTGCGCCCACAAAGCTGCAGTCACGTTCTGTCGGACTTTCATTTCGCGTACGCAAACGTTTTTAAAATATTTAATACTGTGGTGGAACTTCTGTTTGTCAGTTATTAATATAAGGGATTTGTTGAACATGTCCCTGAACAATGTCAAAAATACTACGTGATTTATGCTGTTTTATTCAGATGACTTGTTTCCCTTTGTTATGACATTTCAAGAATCGTTTACATTATAATGAAACATTGTGGGATTTGGAACTCGCGCATGACCTCCTCTGCTAAATGCTTCACATTAGTTTGTTTATTCACGGATACATAGGGCGAGATATTGGCCAACTAGTCAGCTGGAATCCATGCGAAGCCCTTACGGTTGGGAAAAGAAATTTGCTCTTTTATGTAACGCGGTGGCCTAGTTTCGGAAGGACAAAAATTTGTCAAGCCTCTTTTACTTGCGCATGTTTATACATGATGCACACAGTTGACTGCATAGACAGCCTTACGCACGTTTTCCTTTAAGGCAGGTTGCACAAATAATCTCGTGATTGGCTTTGAAACTGCCCGCTGTGTAGCGCAGCGAACTACCTAGTAATGAATTCAGGCCAGTTTCAGTTTCAGTTTACTGTTCATTCACCAAAGTGTCACTAGATGCGCGATATTTTAATTATTTAGGCTTACTTTTCCTGCGCAAGTTTGATGACGAAACTTTTTATTAGTAGACACTCAGTGGCTCCATTAGAACACCTCAAAGGTGCATCGTCGCTTACAAGTAATTCTGTGGCTCGAGGACACGGGTGTCACGGCTATCTTCAACAATGAATCGAGGCTATGCATCTTAGTGCTTTATAGCAGGAAATCAGTCATTTAGTAGTTCTTACGAGGCTTCTTTAATGTGTTTTTCAGTTTTATCATATAGGTTGTGGTGTATGAATGAGAATATCTTGTTGCGCACTCGCTCCTAGCAAATATTTGTGTTGGAGCGTAAAGAAAGGAGAGGGGATGAAAGGCCCAATACAATGAACAGGATTATTTCAGTCGATTTTAAAGTGCATCTTTACAATAAGCAGGTTTGTGAAGCTGCCATATACGTGTGTCAAGCCCTTTGCTCGATAGAAAGCAGCGCTTCACCAATGTTTTCTTTCTTTTTTTTTCGTCCAGCATTGCACCCACGTGCTGTGGGCGCCATATGTGTCGCGGTCTCTTCTTTTGCCCTGGTCCCATCACTTAAATTTCCATTACGAACGCCCTGTATATGTCGTGCTCTGTCCGCCGACAAGTAAAAAAGAAAAAAACGCAGCAATCGTAAAACTGGTCTTGCCAGGACTGAGCAACCCCGATGCAACACCGACAGCTCCACCCCCGTCATTACTTCCAAACTCGTTTTCACTGCCCGGACAGTGGCAGGCTTGATGCACTCACGCGCACCTTACCTGTCCTAACTATGGGATGCGCCTGTCGAAAGGTGACATCTCGTGTGCTGTTGTCCACAGTTGCTTCAAGAAAACATTAGGGCGACTCGTCCGCTACATCAAAGAGCATCCTGTATCTTTCAGAGTTGCGGATGAACCCGGCATTAGGATGCATAAACAGACTGTAAACATACTAACCGTAAAAAGAATGTCACCATGAGGTGGGGGGGTGGGGGGGGGAAGGGGGGAGGTCTCTGTGATATCATAGAGCTTGGACGATAGCAAATATACAGTGACATTCAAAAGGTTAAGAGATTCATCTGCTCGAGCTGAGGTGGGTTCCCGGCGTCGTGGTTCGAAGATATCATCGTGGTTCGAACATACATCCGGCTATAAAGGAGTATTTCAGCTGTTTCTGATATCGCTGTGGATTATTGTTCGAATGATTAACATGGAGGCTTGGGCCTGTTGGCAATTCACTGAACAAATACGTCCACAGCACAGAAAAAAAAAACGTCAACGGACGTCTTGAGCAAACACGAAAAAAGCGCTGATTTCTAACTCAGGTTTCCTGGGAAAACACACATAGTTGCTATACAACTGCGAATCTTAAATATGTATTTCTTACCGCATGATACCTAGAAGACTTCTACAACGTCGTCACCAAATTGTCTTTATCATTTTGTATCCTTTTCCGTGCTGTAGCTTTCATTTGCGTTCGCAAATAAACCGTTTCATATCGTTTCGTGAATAACAAGTACACATCATAAAAAAGAATTATTGGAAGTCGTCTCATCTGCCTGTGTGTGTGTGTGTGTGTGTGTGTGTGTGTGAGGGAGTGGGGGGTGGGAGGGTGCTCATGTGCGTTATGAGTGAGTGACAACATGTTTCCTGTCCTTCA